>BRZM01001005.1:77949-97874 GCA_033238685.1 Lates japonicus | reverse complement strand
TCAGTGCCATCAGTCTTGATAAAGAGGCATGAGGGCATGCTGCCTTTGTCATACTCTGCTAAGTGAAAAGAAATAGTATTGATGTTATTATATCAACATAAGGCGTATCAAATTATACAGTTACTGCAAAAGCCACAGCATCTTTTGTTTATTCTATGATTATAAGATATTACTGGGCATAATACTTAGTCATTTAATTTGATAGCAATGTCATTGGGTTTTCAATGCAGTGTAGGTAGGCGGCTTTTGGTGAGCTAAATCACTCTTCTTCTGACAGAGGTAGCTCTGGTTGATGGTAAACAAAGTAAGTACTGTTGCCCTGCTACAGTACTGGCCGATGCTTTTCTTTGAGAAGCAGGAATGTGTTTTTCTCTCTCTCTCTCTTTCATAGCGCTGTTGTGGGCATCATGACATACATCAGACAGTAGCTAACTGGGCTCAGCTTCTGTTGGGTCGCTAACCACTATCTAGCTTCTCAGTTAACTTCCCACGGGTAGATGAAGGCTAGACAGGGTGTCTAAAGATAGTCAGCTATCAAGGGATGTACCAAATATTTTAAATTAAAGTGCTTGTATTCATGGTATGTGATTAAAATATACCTCAGCCTGTGTGTGGGATTAGGCTGCTGATGCATGAAATACTAATGCTAAATATTCAGAATATTTTGGTTTTGAAATGGTTTTACGTGTGTTACACTATGTTTAATAATTCTTCCACTCTTCTCTAGTTCTACCATACGCCTCATTCCTTCACTCTGTCTGCTCTGTAGCTGTTGACCGGGCAGTCAGACCTAGAGATGACCACGCCGTAATACTTTGGGCCAACTAAGGCTGTATGTAACTTTGAGGCATCGTATTATAGCGGAGGTGGGGAGCCCTCTGATTACGCCTGGCAAGCTGGAGCTCCAGCAGGGCAACCCGACTGGGTGGAGATTTGCAAGGTGGCGGTGGCCACCTCACTGTCTCATGAACAGATGATCGGCCTGCTCCGGACCTCCGTCCACTGTGAGGTGGTCATCATTCCTCCACACTGAGGACTCCACAGGTAGAAAGTGAACTTCCATAGATGCAGGAAAACTGCAGTTGATGCAGCTATTTGCTTTAAATCGGTGTAATCTGACTGCAAACACTTCCTTCTGTGCCAACAGAGGCTGCTCAGAAATTTTACCACTGGTTGACTACAGAACCACAAGGAGGCATGCCCTATGAGTTAAAATTCCTTCCGCCCTGCTATAACACAGTGGCGTACACTCATCAGCCCTCAAACCGCACCGCTGGCACAGGAAACGCTGATCAGGCCGCCTCAGACTGGTAACGTAACTCTGCGCTATTCCTCGAAGTGTGTCAGCGGCGGCCCCTCAACAGGTGAAAAAATAAATATATGATGCTATTGTGAAACTTGCAGACACACTGAACTGAGCTGTCTGACGCTATATTTCTCTTTAACAGCAACGTCCACATGTCTACTTAGATATTCCCCAGGAAAGCGACAACTCGCTCTGGCCTGCTCCGCCGTGATGGGGCGCTGGTCTAACACAAACTCCTTCAGCCTCTCGTACACAGACACCGCGAAACCAGCCGCAGGGCAATCTATACCTGATGGGTACGTTTTCCTGTCCCTACAGTTAGTTTACGCAAGTATACCTTAATTGGCCTGTTGCACAGCCTGGCAGCATAAAATTGACCTTCTTCATCTACCCTCTAGGTTTAATAACAGCTACCGGTCCCCATTGACATCTGTCACGGCAGGTAGCGGGTGGCGGGGTCCAATGGGATCAGGTGTGCTCTAGCACTGAAGTCGGATGGTCCCGGCCTGGGGAGGTGGCCCCAGCCAGCAGACTGGGGATAAAACCAATCAGGTGAGAGCAACTCCAAACTTCAGCTCTGGGTGTGCTTAATAACATGAAACATAACTTTATTATGCTATAATTTATCTAGAACCTCATTACCCATATGTCTGCTTCCTGCAACACTGTGGTTTCCAGTGGTGATTCCTCGACTGCAGCCAGCAGAGCAGAGCAGCCACTGTCTCCCAACAAAGCACTAAGGTGAGCTGGAATCAACAAGCACCATATGTAATTTCCTTGCTTTATGTGGCTACGATATGGACTGTCATTAAAATGTTTCAAACATCTTTGCTTAAGTACTACTGTGGTAGCAGGCAACCGCTGGGTTCTTCAGTCATTCAAGTGATACAGAAGAGACTAACTGAGAGAAACCATTTTTTGAGAATATTACCAGTAAAATCATGTTGGTTTTTGTTTGAAAATGACTGTGATTTCTCATTGTCAATAAATTGGATGCTCCATAATAGTCCAGCCAGTCAAGCATGCCTCTCAGCAATGCCTCAGCTCTACCCACAGCGATGAAATAGTGCGAAGTCGGCTCACGTTCAGAGATGCGGAAGCGATCTAGGCTGACGGCGTAACTAGGCGCCTCCACCGATAAGCGGCATCGATGCACCTCTTCACTGCCACCCATGCTGCTTCCTCCGGCGCCTTCAGGGCCAAAAGACAAATCCGTAGCCTGGGCCAGCGGGCAGCCGAAGGCATGACGCTACCTCGGCCTTAGACTCCCACCGTTGCCGTCGGCAGCAGTGAGATCAGCAAGAGCCCGACAGCCTTTCCACTAGTTCTGGTGATGGCTCCTGCAGCCTGAGTGATGCCACCTCCCTCCAGGTGTGCTGCTTTCTTCTGTTAGCGTCAGCTGTATTGAGCAGCTCAATTTGTGTCCCTTGCATCAATGTTTCATTAAATGAACAGTGATTCATTATGGTCAGATATATCTATACGCACCAGATGGAAAAGTCCAAGGTCTGCGGTTTGGAATTAACAAAGGGACAGGAAGAATGGAATAACAGTGTATATGTGAGTGTGTGTGTGTATGTTTGTATGTATCTCACCTCTCGGTATCCATGATAGAAAATAAATTAGCAGTTGCTAGAAATGCAGACTGTGGGCTCAGCACTGTTCCCCTCTTTACAAATCCCACTTTGAATCAGCAAAGCTTTCCTCCCCTCTCTTCTCCCACTCAGCCAAATAACTCCGCTCCTACAGGCCTGTACATTGGCAGCTTTGTTTTATAGTATGTGCTTTCGCCACATTTTATACACACAGACACAAAACCTGCTGCTTGAAAATTTTCAGCTATGTCCAAACTACGGAGAAATGCCATTTGGAGGTGCTGGAAGCAGTACCCAGAGACATTGTGTCCTATTTTTTTGTTATGAATTCATCAGTTGATCATGATGGAACCGGTTTACTGATGGTTTTAAGAATCAGCTGTCTTAACTGCTAAGATATTTTGACAAAATTTTCAGTCAACTTAAAGATAGCAGCTCTTAGTTAATCATACTGGGTGAACCAAGGACAAAAAATAAATTAAACAAAACATGCGACAGGCGAATGAATATTGCTGTACTGCCACTTTTGCTTGTATATTTTACGGTTACATGAATATCAAAGTCTGTAACGCCTTTCTTATCCATGTCTCAGCACTCTGGCTCTGTGTTCAGAAGTCCGATGGAGTTAGGACTGCAGCCCGTCATCACCACAGGATACAGAGGCCATTTCTGTGTCCCTTATTGTCAGTCTCAGGGACCAGGTTTTACCCCCGTCAGGAAGCGACCTCAAAGTACCTGAACGGCTGGAGGAAACCTGAAATTGTGTCAACTCTGGACTTTGGCCTTTTCACCGATAAGATAAGGAATAGTTTTGCAAACATCTGTGAATGTTTAAAACTAAATAGCATGCAGTGATGTGTGTTGTGAAAAGATATAATTCAGTGAAGCCATCCTGCTGTGATGTGGGAGACGGAGAAAGGGTGAATGTTTTGTCACATTTGTCACAGTGACTGCCCAGCTAATATTGATTTTTTTTTTGGTAAACACTGCCACCATGTGGTGTAGCTGGAGTTTTGTTTTAATCAATATTGTTTTGGTTACCAGGAAGGGATGACTAAACATCCATGCCTCATTTCATTCATTTGAGGCCAACATATATGTCTTTGGGTTTGGGTCCAAAGGTAGACACATCATTTGTGGTTGATAGCTACTGTTTCACACCCTGCAGCTGCTCAACAAACCTACAGTTTTCCTGGTAAAGCAATTGTGTGATTAGGTATCATGTCAAGAGCAATTACAGTTACTTAACATTCCAGAAATGTTTCTAGCTGGTGACCTCTAATCTCAAGAATGTCCTGTTAAATTCTTGTCCACCATCTCAATTACCCACTACCTTTGCTTCTTGATTTTGTATATAATTTATGTGGATGTAAGAGATCTGTCTGAGTTGGGTTTTTGCTCTTATCTCCAGAGCGGCACCAGAGTAGCCAGTCTTCTGGGTGGTCAGCCATAGCTCAGGAGCCCAATCTCCGGGCGCCCAGTCACCCAGCGGCACACTGCCAGAGTCCAGCCTGGAGAAGATTTGAAAGCTCATCCCCACACTTGGCCAGCCCTCCACCTACAAGTGAAGGAAGGTAAAGAGAAAACATGGCCCTAATAGTATATGCTAACACTTGTAATATGGTACAGATAGCGTGGTGCAGGTAGTCCTGAGAAAGAGGTACTTTCACCCCAGGAGGGCTCTGCAGTTGCCAGGGCTGTGCAGGGAATTCCTTCTTTAACTCAACTCAAATAGAAATTACGATTTTGAAGAAACAAACACACAGAACAAAACATATTTAAATAGTCAAATACAAAGTGTAAGAGTTAGCTAAGGTAGATGAAATAGTTAGCTAAAAGTAATGGATAATAGTTTATAATATTTATAAGTAACAAGTACTTGAAAATGTCAGCAAGTTAACGGATACCTTGAAATTAGTTTGCCTAACTAAAGTTAGCTAAAAGTTTAAAAACAAACAAAAACCAATTGAAATAGTAAGATAAAAACAATGAAATGTAACAGGTACAAGGTAATTAACCTAGCTAAAAAAAATAGCTAAAAGTAAAAAAAAAAAAAATAAACAGTTGAAATTGCTAAAGTATACACAGTTAGCTAAATGTAATAATCAAAACTTTATATAGCTAGCAAAATGTAATGATAATGGTTGAAAATATGCAGTTTCTGCCACTCTAAGCACAACTAAACTTGGGCAAAAAGTTCTATTGACGATTCAGCTGTATGAAAATAAAAATATTGCAAGATTATCCAATTAATATCATTAAATAACATCCAGTTTAGGAATCCTTTAATAAGATTATTTTGAACATGGCGGTGGGGTCAAGGAAGGGGTATTTAAGGTCAATAAGTACGCTCTTGCCAAAAAGTTTGGAAACCACTGACAAAGTAACATTCTTCTTACTTACTGTTTATTTGAACAGGATTCTTCTATGCTATTTGCAGTATTTGGACTTTGTTTTACCAGAGCCTTGCCACTTCTTGTCTGTTTCATCCCTATCAAAGCCACTGTTTCCGGCTCACCGCTTCAGTCGTCGCTCCTCCAGAGGACTCTGTCAGATGAGAGTATCTACAGCGGGCAGAGGGAGCCGTCCTCCAGTGGACAACGTGACACGCCTACTGACCTTCTGTTCAGCGTTCACCATGCCACGCCTCACCCACTACTCGACAAGGTCCAAGCCAAGCAGCGCCACACAAATCCCTGGGTGAGTCTTATTCTTAATCTTATTTGTGTTGATCCTAGATGAGGTGGGTGATAAGTATATTTTCTTTGTAGCTAAAACAAATTTTATGAAGTAGGATAATGTGATTTGCAACACATAGTTGGGTCTTCAGGTAATGAGGTTTGTCTCAATTCTAAATAACAGAAAACAGACACTCTAAAAGGCTGAAATATTACCACAGTCTCAATTTTAAATGTGGTATTGCTGTTGGTAATGGAATTTCTATTTTAATGTCAAGGGAGAACAGATAAACTTGTCTAGTGTGTTTTACTTTTCCTGTTTCTCCTTCCCAGGAGACTCAGCCCCAGAGAGCTCAGAGAGCTGGAGCAGGAGAAGAGGCAGCAGCTGCAGGATCCTGTCCTCATGCCCCTGCCTGGACACCGGGGCAGATGGGTCTGGGATCAAGGGCCCACCTGGTAGATGCCAGGCCTTGAGGGTAGGTACACGTTGTTTCTATCTTTAGAATATCATTGGGCTGAAGTGAAGGCACTACTGACATTACTTTGCAGTAAAGGTGGGGCAGAGAAATCAACTGCTTGGCTCACCAGAGGAGGGCACCATTACTCAGCATTTCTTCTCTAGGTCTACTAATGTGTCTTTGAACTGTTTATTCAGAGCAGAGGCCGGTCTCCTCCTAGCTCAAGAAGAGAGCTCCACAGGAAAACACAGCAGCCACCAGCCTCAGCAGGCTGAGCCAGCCCCGCTGAGACAACCCCCTCGCCTGTAAGAGCTTCAGGTCATGGCCCTGACCAGTGTTTAATGTTAAATCTACTGTAACCAGCCTCTGTGCCATGGAAGACCCTGCAGATTTCCAATTGACACTACTGTAGCTCATACCACTAATTAGTTCTCCTCTCCAACACCACATACTAGTAAAACTATTAAAAATTAACAGTTGTGAAGTCTTTGCAGGATTGACACCTGCATAACGTCCCCTGCACAGGACAGAACACCACCCATTCAACCATATATGTGTTTTCACAGAGAGACTCCAGCCTGTCTGATGGGGAAGGTCATCCAGCTGGAGTCAATGGTGAAAGCGCTACAGGAAGACCTGAAAAAGGTGAGTAGAGCTTCAGTAAGAGAATTCTTCTCATTTGCTGAGATTCATAGCATTTGTAAAACTACTTCAGCCATTAAAGAAGCTATAAATTTCAAATCAGCATGTCTGAAAGTAAAAAAAATCAATGTTGATGCTTGAATCTCTTAAATTTGATAATCATGAAACAGTTAACCACTCTATAATATAATCCACGTATCTGCAAATGGTATGCAATAAGAAAATGTCACAAAGAAAATGTACTTGTAACATGATTAACAAACACACACAAACATGGAGAGAGAAATTAGATACCTCGTATTTCAGAGCAGATTGCTCACTAGGGGTTTTTGTCCTTGTGCTGTGTTTGGTAACCCTCTGGTTACATCAGTCATCAGAAGTTGCTCATTGTATAAATATGTAAAAGGTCACAAAAACTATGTGTGTCACCATCAGGAGAAGGACGCCAAGGCGTCACTGCAGGCTCAGATCCAGAGCCTGCGAGAGGACAACCAGCGTCTCCTGGAGGAGTCCTACAGCGCCTCAGCCAAGCTCAAGAAGTTCACTGAGTGGGTCTTCAACACCATCGACATGAACTGATGCTGCTGACCGCTCTTTATTAGGAGTTTGACCACTACTCAAGCTGATCTTAAACTTGGTTGTTCAGTACTGTGCACACTCTGTGGTCCTTTAAGGATCATCTAAAAACTGTTTATATAAAACTTGCGACATGAACTGTTTCTCTTGGGCTTTTACAAACCAGTGCCAACGTGGACTTTACATGCCATCGTTCTTCAACCTCATGTATCTGTGGTATAATCACCATAAAAGACAAAGAATCATTACAAAAAGGACAGAGGAATACAGAAAAAGAGCAGTGGTGTAACTGTGTGACAGTTTTGATCAGCATGCACTTCCCTTCCTCAAGATTTTGCAGAAATGATACAATGCTTTGTGTCCCACCTAATGGATTGTTGGTATCCCTGCATGCCAGAGAGAGCGAGATGTTGAAACTAACCTTAAGGGATTTAAAGTTACTGTCCCCATTTAGCTCCCCAGCTAACCTAATTACAAGTGAACGGATTTCCAATTAAAAAGCTCCAACGCAATTTCAAGTTTGTTCATCTCATGCAACGGTTGGTGAAAATAGCCCTGTATTCCCCTGATAAAGGTTGACACTTTCTAAGAATTAAGTGACAGTGTGTTGTAAATGAATTGCTGTTTAGAGATTTTCCAATTTTCACAATTCAGTAACAACAGCACTGACTTCTTTTTTTTAATTATTACTAACCAAAAGTAAAGAAGCTATGTAAGACACTATGCTTTTACTGTAGCAGTGTGGGTAGGTAGACACAGACAGAGAGACCCTTTTGCATAGCACATACTGTAAACACTGTAAGGTCAAGTGCCTGTCTGTATTGCCTATGTAATACGATTGTACAAGTGTTTCAAATGTATGATTTCTAGAGGGTTAAAAGCAAGTAAAACTTGTACAGGACTACTGGTCTCAAGCTGATGAGAAGAATATATATTGTAAAAACAGAATAATATGGGTGCCATAAATATAGAAATTTACAGTTCAGTGTCACTTATTCAGATTATTGTAAATATATGATGTTAACAGTTATTTTCTCACTCCTTCCCTTGATATGATACTTTATGTAAAGAGTATTTATGACAAAGACAGTGGCCAAGAAAAGACAAACAGCCATATGCAGTTAGAGATCTGCATGTACTTATCATGGTCGACCTTCTTTATAAGAGAATATATATCCTTTAACTCAAAACAAATGTTCCAACTGGAGAAGGCAAGCTTTTGACCCAAAATACTATTATTCTTCTTATTAAGTCCTTCCAGTTAATTTCTGGTTGGAAATAGACAGTGCCACCTAGTGTTTGACAACATGTAAAATACTACATGGAACTGACCCCCTCCTCCAATAATAGCATGCTAAAGGCCTCAATCTGATCCTTAACTCTCTCAATAGATTAAATCGGTACTGTTCAATATATGATTACATAGTAAGATATTGTGTAAATCCCAAAATTCCAGCTACAGTTTTCTGTACTGTGTAAATCTGCTTGTAAGCCCAACCTGAATTTGGTCTGTACACGACCTGACAAAAGTCCTTATTTAAGCCTCATACTGTAACTGTTTCCTTTTGTACTCAGATACTGTGCAACTGTATATAAGGAGATTTGATATTCATCAGAATTTGCACCTTCATTCTTATTTTTTAAGATTATTTTTGATGTATTTCTGCTTTATTGGCTTGGATATAAATGGAGAGTGACAGGAGAAATATGATAGAGATAAACAGGGGGATAAGACAAGGACAAAGACCATGAGCCGGACTCAGATGAAAAGAGTCCCAGGCCTCTTAGCACAGCAGATCGTCCCTGCACCTTCATTCTTAACATGTGTGACAGCATGTGATTCTGTTTCCATTGAGCTGTGATGTGTACAAATGTTTATATCTATTAAAGATATTTTGTTGAATTACAGTTTGCCTTGCTGAGCGGCCTTTTGGTGTGGCATTTTGTGGCAGATGTGATGCGGTTTAGACACCATGAATGTCATCAACAACGCAGACACAAAACCAGACAAAAACAGGAAACCAATATAACTGCTGAGGTAGTTGTTAAGAGTGAATGAATACCTGTCAGTGACCTGGCAGGAGGTGGCTGCCTGCTGTTGTATTGTGATTAACAGAGAGGTGCTGTTTTTCCATTTAGACATGATTACACAAGGCATTCTCCCTGACAGAGACGAGTCTGGATGGGACAGATTGATGGATGAGGATGACCAGACAGACGCCAGGGTGAGGGCGTGGACTATTATGTATCCAAGTAATGACTGCAGTGTGTTTTGCAGAGTTTTGATTATTGTGGCCTGTTGCTGTCTTAAAATTTTCGTCAATTAGTTTAAAGCATATGTTCACATTAACTACTGGCATGTACACTCAGGTACATTAAGGTATTGTTCGTTCTAACTGTTCCTCTTGTCTGTACTCAAAGCATTTGTTGAGGTGAAGCTAATGAGGCTTCAGCAGTCTGAGTTAGATAAATCAAACAGGTTTGCAAGTTAAACTGTCTGCGAGACTCTGTGAGGCTGTACTTTGGCACCGTGGTGCTTTTGAGCTACATGCTAACCTAAGTGCTAGCAATGCTAACGTACTTCGCAGTGAAAATGCTAACAAAAGTGATGTTTAACAATTAATATTTCCCAGATTCACCATCTCAGTTTAGCCATTTAGCATGCTAGCTGTTTCTAGTTAGCACTAAACACCAAGTAAAGCTAAGGTATTGGGACATAAACCACAGTGCTGGACAAATGTAAATTCAGACGTGTTAATGAGACATTACAGGATCACCATAATCAGCAGAACTTATCTTCAAGAGACCTAGAAGAATATCTTGCTAATTTCATGACAATCTGACATTGCTATCTCAACAGCCACACTGCTAGCATGGCTAAAAGGCAGGGATTTGGGACTAAAGACACTATTGCTGACTGCGGAAGCCTCATTAGCTTTAGCAGAACTACTGAGCACATATTTTCACATGTACCATTTATTGGAAATGCACCAGGAAGCATCTCTTCACGGCCAGTAAGGAGAGAAGGAGCTATTAGAGTGACCAGTGCCTCTTTGAACATACATATGGACAAGACTTGAAAACTTGTGAACTTATCATTTTAACAATTTCACACCTGTTCTGCTTGTCCACATGTTGGGGAGCAACATCAGCCTCACTGCATGCGTTTGCTCTAAATACGCCACGCGCCTCTTGGATCACTTCACATGCAGGAGCAGTGAGTCTGTGGTGTCATGTGTGTGTGGCCAGCAGTGTTGCTCTCTGGCAGTGGTGTGGCTGTGAACACGCTGTTCAATAATTTAGCATTAATGCAGATTACAGCAGGGCTGGCCCCCTTAAAGCAGATTAGAGAAGTCCCTGTCTGTCTGTCTTCCTGCCTGCCTGTCTGTCACCTTGTTAATGATGGCACTCCTTAATGCCAGAGCAGCTCATGGGACAGGAAGATATGCTGATTGCAGATCACTGCAGTCAGTGTGGGTCATGTGTGTGGTTTGTTGTAATCCAGGGGGGGGAAGGGTGGTTATGTCATATTGCTACATGGTAGATGTATAGATCTGTAGATGCATAGGTGCGATAGCAGAGCTCTAATAACTGTGGGATGGGGGCATATAATACAAAGTCCTGTTATTTTCCTGATGAAAAGTATTAGAGAAATGTGTGGGGTAAGCACCGTGGGCCGACGAATGGTTTCACACTCTAATAGGCACGCGGTTGTTTGACCTCGGTTTCCCTTGGTTACCACATTTACCGAGAACAGCAGTTTTGAGTTGTTCAAATTTTAATCAGCCTTTTGCCTGAAGAAAAATACTGAACAAATTGTACTTTTATTAATGAGAATTGGGCTTTCATCAGTTCAGTTTGCTATATTAAAAAAACCTGCTTTCAAGGTCTTTCCTGTCTGTGAAGAATATTTGAATTGCTTCAGATATTTTCAAAAGCAGTGAAAAGGGGGGACTTTACAGAGCCAGGACCTCCGCTTAGAGAACAACACAGTGCTGGAGGAGAGAAGAAACGCACAGTGAAGAAAAGCAAGCAAGGATACTTCTTTGATAACTGGTGAACTGGTTCTGTCAACACAAACATCTGTATGTGTGTGTCTGTGTGTGTCTGTGTGTGTCTTCACTCTGCATGCATGCATTCACAAATTGGCCATGCCATGTATTTCTGGAGTATCTTCCTCGGGGGCTTTTGGGATCTCATTTATTGCAAGGGGTGGGGGGGAAAAAAAGGTTCATTCGTTCGAGTTGCCATTTAAGCTTGAATGATTCCGGAGTTTCCATGAAGAGAGAGGAAGGAGGAGAACATAGACATGCAAGAGTGGACTAGCTGGAGACAGACACACGAGTGCGTGTTAGCCTTCCTCAAGCTCAAAAATGGAAATTGTTTGCAGTGTAAAAAGAGATAACAAACCCCAGAAATACAAATATAAGTTGTGGGAAAATATCAGACTTTGGATCATAGCCTGCTTAAGAAAACAAGCAATGAGCAGCCCCTACGCACACACAGCTTTGAATGGAAACTGAAAAGTATTATCTCTGAGGTTGCTCGCTCAAAGTGTCTGGGATATATATTTATAGTCTGCATTTGTGTGTGCTCAGGAACAGTAACTTGTTTTTAAATTAGCACTTCAATATCCTTCTAATGAAATGTTTCTTATTTTCAGCATCAGTGGGCGCTGCAGCAGTGTGCATGTCTCTCAGTCCTCCTTTCCTCTTCACTGTGCATCCACTGCTCCCTCTATCTCACACACACTCACTGCCTCATGCGCACATACACACACACACACACATCCTCTCTCTGCCCGCCTTTCTCCTCCCTCTATTTTCCTCTTTATATTCTCTCTAATTCCTGCATCCCTCCCCCTTTCCCCAACATGATCTGCCCCTCTCTGTTGCACAGCATCTCCCTCCTCTCTCTCTCTCTCTCTCTCTCTCTCTCTCTCTTTCTCTTTCCCTCTCTCTCTCACACCACTCCTCTCGCTCTCACTCAGACTCGAGCACATGCAGACAGAGGGAGAGGGGGGATGAACGAGGTGCACACATGTGAGGATCTCCTGAACTGCCGGGGCAAGGCAGGACTGGTGAAGAGAGAAGAAGGAGAAGAAGGAGGAGGAATAGAGGAATACTGCAGTGACCGGCCACTCTTTCTCTCTCTCTCTCTCTCTCTCTCTCTCTCTCTTCCTCCCTTCACTGCTTTCATCCCCCTGTCTTCTTCATCCCCCTCTCTCCCCCTCTGCCAATTATACCATGAACCTGCCTGCTGCTTGTTGCTAAGGGGGAGCCAACCGGGGGAGCAGAGTGGACCAGGCATTATTTTGTTTCTAAGGTAATGAATGCTTCAGTAATGGTAACTGTCAGGTGTCACAGATGTTGCATTGCACTGGGCTGCTCGCCTGCTGAGAGTGAATAGGGCTTTGGGATTCACAATCACAATATGGTTCTGGGTGTATCTGGAGCACGGCTTGCTTTGTGCATGTTTGTGTGTGAACTCTTTGCCAGTTTATTCAGTTTGTTTCAGTTGACCGGGCATCTGTGGGCTTGTTTATTTGAGCCATTGCAGGGGGTTCTGCCCTGTGAATGTGAATGTGTGTGTGTGTGTGTGTCTGTGTGCAATCTCCTTCTGTGTTTGGCTCCTCATAAATTGATATTTGCAGTGTGCTTGGATTTGAGAGCGTGCATGTGCAGAAACACACACACATGGCCGTCTTTCAGCAGCTGACAGTGTCCATATTCTATCCGCTTCACTTTGACACAAGCTTTCAACTAACGCCTTGGATGGGCCCTGTGTGGACTTTGATTTGCATGCTTGAGCAGCTCAATTGGGAGGAAGTTCCTCTCTAAAATTGTAGCTTCCTGTCCACGGGGACCTATTGGCACACAATTGTATTCCTTAAGCAGGTGCTATGCAATCCATACTGCCTGCCTTTCTATAGCCCTTGGTAGGCGCAGATTAGCTGTCTAATGTGCTCAGACTCTAAAAAGAGCACAGACGGGTTAGCCAATGCGGAGTGCTACACTCCGCACTTCTGGTGGCAATAACAAACAGAGGGGCGAGAGCGGATGATTACTTATTCACTCATGCGCATCACCATGCTCTGTGGTGTAACAGATTAAGTGTTCTTCTTGATGACAAAAGCCACCTTGTATGTCTGCTGTCGCACGAGCTGGTGGCACGCTGAATTTGAACAATTTACATTTTTGTCCCCTTTCTCTCCTCCAGAGCCATTATCTGCAGTTGTTCAAACTTGTAACATCGCACGGCTACAATTACATAATTCAACTACTCTAAATCCCCTGCCAGCGGCTGGCCCTGGGCAAGATGCAGTGTTACTAATTCAGTTAATGTATGAAGGTTTCATATTGTGCCTGCTCATGTGTGCCTGTCATGAAATACTGTCTGCATCCTCTATGTGCTTTCTCCCCTCAATAGCTCATCACAGTTCTTTTTTCAAACACAAATAGCTGTTGAGTGAATAGTGAGGCCCAGTGAGCCGTGTGATTATTTTTTTTTCCTGGCAGCTTTATCCTCTCGCACTTTGTGTTTTAGAAGTACCAAAAATTATGAATGTGTTGAACTGTGTAATCCACCCCCTCACCCCCTCTTTCCTCCACACGATTAAAGGACTGACAAATGGTTTAACCCATTTATTACACACAGGAGCCCTCAATGGCAAAGGGTAGACACTGCTAAGGGGGCTCGTTAAAGCCCATTCGTCAGCGTAGGTTAAAGAAATCCTTAGTTAAACAGAATTCATTTTCCGGGGGGTGGGCGGGGAGGCTAGAGAAAGTAATGGGGACTGTGTGGAGGTTCTAAATAAATCCCTTAACAGCAGCTCTTAAAGTATGAAGCCTGGAGGGGGAGTTAATGTGGGGAGTGCAGGCAGATCAGAGGTAACCATCATATGATTGCAGTTAATGGAGTCAACACTTACTAATCCAGACATAAAAACAAAAAGCAAACACAGTGGCCAGCACTGACCACAGTTAAACCATCAGCATCACCTCAGTGAGAGTTCACTCATTGTGAACATCAGGTTTTTTGTTTTTTTTTTTGAGATGACTCATCAACCTCCCAGCCACATACACTACGTGTTATAGACACACATCTGTGCCGTATACATAATTACTGCCATCCTGACTCCCCTGAGCTGACATACTGTACTGCAGCGCTTTTTATTTTTTTATCAGATGTTCCCCTACAGCTCATCAATACAATGTCATGTTAACACAAATGTGCTCACAGAACTAGTATGGACTAGATATTTATTGACACTATTAATTATATGTTTTGAGCAATTGATTTGTCATTTTAGTCAGTTTGCATTTGGACCAACAAAGCTACCATGTGGACTTATCTATCACTTTAGGTAGCTGTACGTTTGCTTCTTCTTCAACTGTTGTCCATTGCTTTGCCAGTCAATTCCAACTTCATCAAGTTGGACTGTGCCACTAATAAACTGCATTTGTTATAGCTATTTCAATAGTTAATCTTTTTAGCTGTTGTGTACTTTGTAAATATTCCAACCATTTGCCCGTGCATTTAGCTAATTGTTTCCTTTATTTTTGCTGTATTTAACTTCTTATCCATTACTTTTAGCTGTACCTTTTGGTTGTTGTTTTTTTCATTACAGTCTGAATATGGTGTATTCCTTGCTTTCAGCTATCAGTTTCAGTTTATCCTTTACCTCTAAGTTTAGACCCCCCTATGTGCTAACTCATTATTTCATACTCAATGGCAACATAGTCTTCAGGTCTTACAGCTGACTTAAGTCAGTGCATATTTTACAAAAATGGAGTCATTGTCTCTAGTTTTTCATTAGCGAGCTACTCACAATCTTTCATGCAGCCCTGGCAACTGCAGGAAGTGCCTGAGTACAAGTACTGGTTGAGAATCACTGCTGTTGAATTTGACACAGCAACTAGTTAATATTCATCATCAGCCTACCTGGGCTCTTATCTGTCCTACTGTGACAGGCGCCTCCTTTCCGGAGACAGCAGCATACATTTTGGCTGACAGATGTCGCAACGATAAAGGCTGGAGAATTTTGGCTCCCAGGAAATAGCTAAGTGATGCTGACTGGTGTTTATCAATTGTCATTTGTGTTCTTCCACCATCCAGTGGATGCTGGGTGCCTGGGCTCATCGTGGTACCTCTGTTTCTTCGACAGGACTGAGTGAAAATAACAGAGGGGTCCAGAGATTCAAGGCCTTGAGGGCACCACTGGTCAGAGGAGGATCTAATATGATGGTCTACAGAGAGCAAGGCTGACTCTCTGTTGTGCTACAGCCTCTGAGCTATACTATATGATTGAATGTTGCTGGGAGCAATGATCCGTAGATGGGCTCCCTGACAACCCACTGATTCTGTATCGGGGTGTATGTGCCACACATGGTTTCACTATTGTCAAGGATTGGAATTCATAAGCCTCTCTCTCAACCATCTTGACACATGCTCAACTCTGTCTCTCCCTAGGGTCTTTCTTTCTCCTTTCGGGACCCTCATCCTTCCACTGTATCCATCACTGGTCTAACAAACTTCATCCCCCCAATGTTTTAATAAGCTCTCAATCTTGCAGTGAGGGTTTGGGCAGTGAGGTCGCTTTCAGTGTCAGGGAGCAATTACCTGCGTCCCCATGGCGCCTCACATTCAACCAACTGCTGTTTGATTGGAGAGGTGAGAAACGCAGCATTGGTGGCTAATGCGTGTGGATGTTGAGCGGGAAATGGCCTGATTCTCCAGAGCTGGGATTGGGAACAGCCAATGAGGGGTGGTTGTCTCACTTAACTGACGAATAACTTGTTCTCTGCCAACACTGTGACAGCCCCTTTCGAAAAGAAAGAAAGAAGGAAAAAAGCTTCTTTTGATTAGGTTTCGAGGATCCACTACTGCTGAACGAGCTGTTCTTGATGCGGTAAAAAAAGTGAGCTACAGGCGAGCGCGGTTGACAGATCCCCTGTCCCACTGTCCCAAATCTGTATCTTCATCCCGCTCTGTGATAGATCGTTCATATAGCTATGGGTAAACAGATTAGCCGAGGGGATGGGCAACAGGATAATCGTCGTCAGTCTGTAAGAAATTCCCTTTCGGGCGTGTTAACATATTGTCCTGCCCATGGTTTAGAGCTCGGTGACACACGTCCTCTGTGTTTGTAATAAACTTACCTCAGTGTGCAACTTACCTGGAAAAACTGTCAGGACCTCCCTTGTGCTGAAAACCTGATAAATCTGCAGTGTGCTTACGTCAGCAGTTGGCAACAGAGGGAAGTGGAAGTGCATTGCCAACAGCAATTAACTTTTGTCTACTGTATACACACAACCTGTTGGGGTGGTGGTGAGCATTTCCGTCTCCACAAGGCGTCTCTGCCGGGAATCTGGGAATGTCAATAATCAAATCAAGTGACGACTATTCTGAGACAAATGGCTCGCCCATGAAGCCTGGATTTCCGCGACATGTGTCATCCCTGTAAAAATATTTGTATAATGTGTCTGGATGCTGTTTGTGTGCCTGTTCTGCGTAGTATGCATTCATTATTTAATACGGTGTTGTCCTGCGATCTCCGTGTGGAAGCTGTCACGCTGCAGAGACCATACATACTGTGGTTGCATCTAACACTGGGTATCTTCATGGATTTCACAGAGCAGCTTCGTATGTAACATACATGCCTGGAGGCAATGCATTAGAAACTGGTTTTTGCCTTGTCGGGATGCTGCCTGAGGAGCTGTTCATCATTTCATGTTTTTAGTCATCTGCAGTGACAACAGACGAATGATTCTGAGAGTGACAGGGCCATTTCTGCCCTTCGTGGCTTTGAAAGGGGATTTTTGATTTGGAGCTTTTGAGGAGGATGATGGGGATGCTGCGCAACTGGATAAGCAAAGTATTTTCACATGAAAGGAATAATCATTTGAGCTGCAGTATTGGTCTTTGGCGGAAGCTCGCAATGGGCCGACTGTTGATTGCCTGACCTTTCATTTATTGATCTGGTTGCTTAGTACAACGTATTTCACCTCGGTGCCGGTCACTACCTGAAGATATCAAAAGGGCCAGTGATGAGGGGTTAGCAGACTTCGGGGCTGAAGCCCCACGGCCTCCGGACTCGGTGATGGGGCAACGGCTGGCGTTGAAGGCGCTGCTCACAGAAGGGGCAGATGTCCTGTATGCTCTGCAGCCTGGGCTTACTGGCAGCTCCATCCCAAGGCCGAGCCTGTCGGCTGGAAGACATCATCTTCCACAAGGCCAGCCCTGGTCCAAGAGATAAAAATATTTCAAGTGTGAACGTATCTTTTGAAATGTCAAGGTTGGGGTTAAAATACCTTGCCTTATCTACATATCTGTTTGCAAAACTATTAAGTTAACTGTTAATGACAGTTGAACAAAAAGGTAATGTTGATGTGTTGCTTCGTAGAGAGGATGAGGTGCATCTGGAGGAGAGCTGTCTCTGTCCATGCAGTGTGGGTGCTGTATGATGTCTCTCCTCGGAGGGGAAGTCAAGCAAAACAATCCAACTGCAGGACATCTTACTGCCTCACAGAACTTGTGAAAATTTGGAACAACAGGCGTGGGTTGCACACATGCTGTAAGCACACACACACACACACACACAGGAATTCATGTTGCAGGCTTCATGTTCATTACCTGTTTTTATTGTGTTTTTCCCCATGCCTTATGTTTGTGCGGCTTAGCGGACAAGAATCTTGACGGTAGATGAATAGAACTGGCACCAAGAGATGCACAAAAAGAAACTCAAGCTTTTACTGTTTGGGAAATGCAATAAGCTGAGGAGGGAGCCACTTTACTGCTCTGGTTGAAGCTCACAAACTATTAATAACTAACATCTCCTGGGCAGGTACATGTCTGCATCTTGCCCTCTGTGACCCGGGGGCCAAGACTTATCCAGGCGCTGTGACGGGGCCGCACAGTTAATTGTTGGTATAACACTCTGTCCCTTTGGGGAGGACATAAGTGGGGATTTGTGCTGCACCCTTCCCTTTACTCAGACCATTAAATGTTTGATTGGATAATTCTTGGCAGTGGGTTCATACCTGAAGGCGGTATTATAGCCATAACGTATTAGCGGTCACAGTCACACAGAACTTTCATCCAGATGGGTTTTAGGAGCCATCAGTGGTGTCAGTAATAAACGTGCAGGAAGTTCAAAAGGCACTACGGTATAGCCAGTGACGCTTTAGTTGATAGCGTTAACACTCTATTAAAGAAGTACAGTTTGTGACAATTGCGACTTCATCCATTTTTCAACTCAATACACTCCAAAAAGTTTTTGCAGAGGCAGATGTAAATATTATTGTGATGCTCAGAAGCTCCATCTGTACAATGAAATCAGTGCAGAAAATCCACTTAGCCACCTGCTGAAGATGGCGGTATCCGGCGTTTGTTTGGATGGTCAATCACCACTTTGGTCCAGGCTGAAAATGTCTCAACCATTAGATGGACGACACAAATTTTGTCCGAACATTTACGATTATAAAGAAGACAATCGCCGACAAATTTGGATCTATATGGTGTAACTGACGTCTCCCTTTCTCCCTTGTATTTGGTGATGTTGTCCCCGGGTTGCTGTAGGCAGGTTTTATTGGCGAACTTCCATTTTTAGGTGTGTGTTTGGTGTGGTGTGTCCCGAAGAAAAAATAAAATAACTGTATGTGCTATTAGCTCTGTCACTATGTCCTGTGAGTATTTTTCCATGCGTCCAGTAGGGAACCCAAAACCTGGATACATTAATTGGTAGGGTGGTTTATTCTTCCTCCCGCTGGTGTAGTGTGTTCTTTCAACTTTATTGCGTGTGTTATCAATGATGTTCTTACTACCTTCCCCTTCTTCTTTTCTCCTCCTTTATTCATTTTTCAGCCTTTCTTCTGCTAACGCTGATTAATAATTGAGATTTCGTTCAAAGCATTCATCTTCGGAAATATCTGTTCCTCGAGGACATCATATCCCCATTCATTTATTCATATCCAACACATTTTGCATCATCGCGGTATTTTTATCCGTGTGATAGCTACGAATGAGGAGGGAGCTTGCAGAGAACAAGGATACGAAAAATGGTTGAATACCTTAACAAGGCGATAATATATTTCTACTCTGTCAACTGGACAGGTCTTTGGTTGCATTTTGCCTTGTTATTCGTGTTGTGACCAGGTAATAGCGGAGGTTACATTTCCTGTAGCAGGAGCTATGTGGTGACCGCATAAGACCCATCACCTGTGTACTCCTTCGAACTGGATAGATGGTGACTCAACACACCCGAGTGGCCCGAGAACTCTGTCATGCCGGCCTTAACCTCCCACACCATCCACCACCATCGACTGTCAGCTGGTTGATTTAGGCTGATTTGGGAACAGGACACAGAGAGTTCACGCCTCCCTACGAACATGTGATATGGAAAAGCTGGAAATATATGTAAAGTACAACAATCACACTACCGGTTGAACACTGACTCCCTTGGTGGCAGGAGAAGATGAAATACTGTGTCGGCGATCTCCCACGCGGTCTGTTTGCCTACACAACGGGGATTGACGACTGGCTGGTTCGAAGGGCCAGAAGGACTGAAGCACTGCTGATCCGAAGGAGAGCTTCGCCTGCCTGTCTTGCTACCATCCATGGTCACCTCTTCTCTCTCTGAAGTGTCCCTGGGAGCAGCCGGCCAACTTCC
>BRZM01001005.1:51701-67933 GCA_033238685.1 Lates japonicus | reverse complement strand
TGCAGCCTTTTTCATATTAGCTGATGATGCCATTATTGTATGTATGTTAATATACATACATTTACGCCAGCAGTATTGAAGTATTTACAGTGCTGATTAGTAGTACTCTGTGTTATATTATATACAGACAGGTGACAAATTAAAGGAAAACCCCAGCTTGAGGCTTGATTACATACTTTATGTTGGGTTTTAGTTTAATTTCATTCACCACGTCATCGCCACATTATTCACAGAGTCTAAAGATGGTTCTAGGGGTACTTTAGGGAGTTATGGAAATCCTTCAAGAGGTTGTAGTGGCCATTGAGGAGGTTCTACAGGCCCTCTAGGAGCTTCTAGGGGTCTTTTGGAGGTTTGGAGTGGTCCTTTACCTGATCCTAGTTGGTCCTAGGAGGTTTCTAGCAGGCCTTGAGGAGATTTTAGTGGTCCTCTAGGTGGTTAAACACCTAGATTTTGTGGTGATGTGTTACACAGCATTTCCCCACCACCATCAGCAAAACAGAATGTCCTGTTCATCGCTCCAGTAGAGTTCAATACGCTTGAAGAATTTATAACAAGGAGCACTGAAGCTGTTGCACAGACTTGTGGTATGGATTACTGGACTCTTACTGCTGATGCAAACACATGAGCTTTATTTTAACCTTGTAGGAAAACAGAACTGAGCAATTTTTGTATGCATGTTGGGTAAAGGTGACAATTTGTGTATTTTTATTTTTTTATTTTTAGATGATCATGTAAAATCTTAATCGCTAAGTAAATAGTAGCTTTAGCTTTCAAATGAGTGTGGAGTAAAAGTACATTATTTCCCTGTGAAGTACAAGTAATGGAAAATTAGCATACTTAAGTTAAGTACAAGTTTCTCCTGCTAAAATATCCCACATAGCATACCATACTATATTATTAAGGGTCAGAAATAATTTCTTTAAAAAATATGTGAAATAAAATGATGAGATGTGATCTGAATGACAGTCTCACCGCAGGTTTTCTGAGCTGAACTCTGACTCCAGGAACTTCAGGAACTGGTCCCGTCCTGCCGGGTCCTTCAGAGCCTCCTCCAGAGAGAAGCCCCATTTCTTCACGCGCTGCTGGCTGGGGTCACGGCTGCTCCCCATACAACAGATCAGATCAGATAAGAATAGAATAAAATCAAACACAAAAGAGTGGTTCATTTTTTAAAAGTCATTTTCCCTCATGGTCGACAGAGAGCAGAGGCCCAAATGTCAGAACACAGTCAACCTTTTGTCTAATTTGAGACGAGATACAAACAGACAGAGCCCTCCTAATTCAGGACAACAAAAGTTCATCAGCACTGAGACCCCTGTGCTCCATCTGACCTCAGTGCTGGTTTAAAGCATCATCAGCCCCCGGTGAACTGTCTGCCCACATCCCAAAATGGCCCCTCCTCCGGCCTCACCCTGCCTCCAAGTCCCAGAAGGTGGTGTCGTCACTGATCCAGGGGTTGGAGGGCTCTGTGGCCGACACAAAGGGGTCGTATTCCATGAACTGCTCTGTGTAGCCCATCAGACTGTCGGCCACTTTGGAAACCTTCATACAGTGTCTGTC
Source organism: Lates japonicus (assembly GCA_033238685.1). NCBI lineage: Eukaryota > Metazoa > Chordata > Actinopteri > Centropomidae > Lates > Lates japonicus. The sequence continues at coordinate 66,373 of BRZM01001005.1, read as the reverse complement.
CAGCTGGATGTTCAAGAAGGTAATCTGATGGAGAGGGAGAGAGAGACTAATGAAGAGGCTAAATAAGGTAGCACCTCATCAGTCTGTGTCCCCGACTGCCGTTATGATGGATGGGTGAGACGGGCTGCTGGTAATGACCTAAGGAGAAGACAGTCACACCGTGAATTACCTCCTTCTGAACGTCCTCTTTGGTGGGCTTCCTGATCGGCTGGGAGCTGATGTGGATGGGACTGGGCTGGCTCTGGCCGTCATCTGGTACCCCATACACCGACTGGAGAGAGCGAGGGGAGAGACATGTTCTGTTTTGATGCTATTGTTGTTGTTTTGACAGACCTGGGACTGGTTTGATGAATGTCAGGTAATAGTTGTGGGACCTGGGCTGTAGCTACTGTTGGCGTCATCATGGCCTGAGTATTGTGTCTGGGAATTTGGGGGTTTAACCACCTAACACACACATACACACGCAAATTACAATTATTTATATTTTTATATATTTTGTAAAAAAAACATGTGTAGTTAAAAAAGCTATATAAAATAAAGAATTTGCCATTTTGTATTTTTACTGTCAAGAAATCTACGACAGAAATGTAAGTACAATTATAAATTTTATTTAAAAAATATTTTATAAAATATTTTCATAACTAAACAAAGGTAACTATTTACATTTTTCTAATTTTGTAAAAGAAAATTTAAATAAAAAGTAAAAGTATATATTAAACATATTTTATAAAGTTGTTTTAGTTAAAATATAATAAAGTAATAAAAAATCTATTAGAATTTTTTTATAAGATGTATATTTTTAAATATTTTTTTGTCAATAAATAACACATATATACTGTAAATATTTTTTTTTATTGTTTTGTTGTTTTTAATTAAAACATTTAACATGCAAATATATAATAACAGGATTTAGTAATTATATATTAGCATTCAGGGAGATAAAATCTACAGAGCATATAACTGAGTCATTAAATCAATAAAAATTGTTTAAACTAAAATGATCAGTAAGCTTTAGGTGGCTAGTCAAAAGAATTCTGTAAGGAGTTGGGGTTGTGCAGGGTGATTTGGCTGTATGACCCCAGTATTTCTAAAATCCTGGCTACAGCACTGTGTTGGACGACTGTGGGATGATAAGTTTGATAAAAACCAGTGTTGATATAATGATAAATAAAGTGGGAAAGCCACGCTCTTGGACTCCTCTGCTCACCTTTTTTACCCTGTGTGGGTTCCTCTCTCTTCGGCACTTGCGGATGTCCATCTCTGTGGTGTTGACACAGCCTGGCTGTGGGAGGCAGCAGGAGACAAGAGTGTGTTTCTGGGTCAGATAACAGTGTTTCTCTAGCATGTACTGTCTGCGCCTGTCCTCCTCACACAATACGATGCTGTTGCTCTGTTCAGCGTGCCACGCTCACAAAAGGCTTGTATGCAAAGTGACTGGCACCAAATCAGATTCTGCCACCAATAACAAAACAGGGCTCTCAGCTAAGCAGCACGTAGAGCTGATGCTGCCATTTTCAGGCTTTAAATGCTAAAATTGTCTACCTACATAATAACCCTTCTTTTCTTGCCTTCTTTTTTTTTTTTGTTAATTTCCATTTTTACAGTCACAGCATCAGACCTCCTTTTCCTTTTCTTTCTTCATGACTTGTTCCCTAACTCACCACTGGCCGATGGACGTCCCAGAATGCCCTCTCCTGGCTGTCCAGGATCTTTCTCTCTGCTTTGTCCTTCTTCCTGTCGATCCTGCAAACAGAGAAAACAGGTCACTCATATATGAAGCTCACACCTCTGAAATATCAGGTCAAACAGCATAAACTCAATAAAGCATGCCTTAGAATTAAGCCACACTCTCTCTCTCTGCCTCACACGTACACAGGGTGAAACCACTGACAGGCCAGACAAGAGATCAAAAAGCGGGTGTGGGTCTTAACCTGTCTGCTCACTTCACCCAGTCATATCTGGTGTTGCCGCTGGAGGGGCCGAGCTCTTACATAACTGACATTTACCAATTGGCCCTTTGCTAGGCATTGTTTATTTCCCAGATGTAAGAGGGCGTATTGCTTTCCATATCACCCACACTGGCATAAAACAGCAGTCACTTGTCAGTGACATTTCTCTAAACATTTCTTTTGACAAGAGAGGAAAGTTCCTCCCTCACTGAATGACAGGAAGGATTGGTGCTGTGCTTACACGTGCCGGCCACCAGATGGAAATCAAGAAACAGAAGTTGGGGAGAAATGTGTGTGTTGTGTGTGTGTGTATGTGTGTGTATGTTTAATTCCATAGGGGAACACTTGCTGTATTTAATACATGTACCCCTCCAGTCAAAACAGAACATAAAATCAGAGCGTTGTTAATGAGAAAAGCACTGGCCCAATGCCCAACTGACACTGCACACTGAAGCATTTTCTCTTCCTTGGGGAAATAACACTCACAATATGCATATGGCCAAAGGTTGGTGTTTACAGGACTGAATGTATAACCCCCCCCTGCGCCCAGTGTAACTTTGTAACATTTGTATGACACTGATGCTGACGTCAGAAGGGGTCGTGTTGTGATTCACATGTACACACGTGACTCACTTGACTTGAGCCTCAGCTTGCATGAAGATAAATTCCCACTTCCTGGCGAAAGCCCTCTGCAGCCGGGCGAGGTTCTCCTGAAGAAACCAATCATGTGCAGCGTTAGGGGAGAAGGCTATTTGAATCCAAGGCCCTTAGATGATTGCATTACCCATTCACTGTGATGATGTGCCATAACTTTACTGGATTACTGTTGCTGAGATGAGATGACCTCTGACTAACATGTTTCATGCTCTTTTAGTACACACTACTGTTGATACTATTAATCACAGTAATAACTCTAACTGATAACTTGACATTTTGGGAAATATGCTTATCCACTTTCTTGCCTGAGAGTTAGGTGAGAAGATTGATACCACTCTCATGTCTGTGTGTTAAATATGAAGCTACAGCCAGCAGCCAGTTAGCTTAGCTTAGCACAAAGACTGGAAACAGGGTGAAACCACTTGTCTGCTTCTGTCTACAGGTAACAAAAGTCAACAGCTCTAAAGCCCACTGATTAACAGACTATGTATTGTGTATAAAAATAACATGTTGTGGTTTTACACACACATGTACAATGGACTCTTGAAAGTATAAAATCATTTTGTTTACATGGCTAAAATTCTACAGGTTTAATTTTTACTCATATTACTTTTAAAAACTGTGGTCATCCCAGATATGTATATTTTTAGAATATCATCTCTGATCTGAGACCAGCGTGGGATGATCTCCAACAAAGGTCACGAATCACCACAGTGCATTTAAGCTTTGCATGATAAAACTCTTTTAAAGCTCCATACACACGAAAAATGCTAAAATAAATTAAAAAATAAATAAATAAAAATGCTGCCCTTAACAACAAACCTAAACAAGCATCTGTCAAAGATACATGACCTCATTACAAAGAGAGAAAAAACTGAATACCAACTAGCAGGCATGTAACAGTGAGAGCAATGAGGCCTAGAGGCATAAAGTGACCTGAATAGGAGAGAGAGGAAGTACTGGACGATAGTTGCAGAGTAATTTAGAATATTAAAGTGCAGTGGATTGCTATTGTATAACGGCAGGAAATCAGCACTGCAGTAATGCCTCCCATGGGACTTGATTGATTGTATTGATCTTCTGGTGCAAAGTAAGCTTCTAGATAGTTTTGTTTACATTTTGGGGCCAGTAAATGACTGCATCATATTCTGCAAAACGCTGTTCTGCCAAAGAGAGAAAATACCTTTGACAGATTTGTATAAAAGTCTGTAATTTGATAATGGCTTTTTGCTCAGAGGAATGGATTTTGGCATTTCAAGGCCCCAGAGGACACTGTATCAGCTCTTTTGTTCTTCAGCAAAGTGAAAGGAAACAGGAAATCAGGAGTATCATCATATTAGGGGCCATGCACAATGATAGCATTGAACTGAGAGCTTCCTGGCAGTAAGCAAAACTTGACAGTGTACTTACGGCCTCGTAGTCAGCGAGCTCAAGCCTGGCTTTATTCTGCATGGTGCGCTTGCACAGGTAAATGGCTGGAGGGGGGGAAGAGAGAAAGAGTGAGACATGAAGAGGGTAGTTGAGTTAGTGAGACGGGTCGTCTGCTTCGCACAAAACAAAAAAGTATATCTCCCATGGATGATGCTTTCTTCTTTTTTTTTTAAACTGAGGTCTCAGCTGTGTGAACCAACACTAATGAATGTTACACTGGAGCAGGCAGGCGATGTGTTGTTCTCTGAAATAACAAGCCTCGAGTAAATGCCATGCAGAGAGTCGGAGCTGTGGTCATATCAGCGACTGTCCCTTTTATTTTGTTAGGCTAATCTTATCCCACAGGATTCTCCTCAGTGGGTGTTCCTCAAGGGCCAGATACATTACAGGGAACGGTCCTGTGGATCGATACACGGTGAGTGTCAACTACAGATCTACAGTATGAGCCAGTGTTTCAGCTCCGGAGGAAGATAGACAGCTGAGGGCATTAGCGAGATCTCACTGGGTTTGGAGAAAGAGGCAAGAAATTGACAGACAGTGTGTGACTCACCATAGTCTGTGTTCTCAGGCTCCCAACAGTTTGAAGGCCAGAAGTATGGAGACTGATGAAAGCAGAAGGGGGTGAAGCACAAACAGATTTTGCTTATTTACTCAATATGACTAGTAATACATTCATTTCTTTCCATAAGAGTCTAGATAAACAATAATATTCTCCAATATGAATGTTGGAATCTCATTTCTTCCACCACCCACACTCCCTGTGCACTTGTCTTCCACACAAAGTCAAAAGACGACTCTTTGTTTGATAATGATCCTTGACATCCATGTGCAGCACGTAACTATCTGGGGAGCAATGGTAGCTATATTCTCCCTATCCATATTTAATTGTCTATTGCAACTGATATTACACATTCAAAGTTCATTCCCGATTCCATTAATAATGGATCACTCACTCATCTATCATGTATTCTTAATAACAGGGCAGAATTAGAACTTGGTGGTACTCGACCACTATTATTCATAACGGTAATTAGCCTAAGAGCAAAAAGCCCATGCTGATGAATGTGCTTGTTTGAGTCTAATGAACAGAAAGGTTAACATGCTCTCATTTGCCACTGCTGTAATTGTCATTTCAGCTCAGAGAGGATCACGTTGACGTATACGACTTCCCAACCGAATGCACAAATCGGAAAAATTCGCGACAAACGGCAGAAGACAGTTGTCATTAAATCTGGGTCTCCTACCAGTGTAGTATCTATTTTTAGACCAGTGAGCAAAAAAATTCCCCTGTCAGTATTCCTTACAGCACAGCTATGGAGACTGGCCAATACATTTCAAATACACCGTGGGCTTCTTTTTTAGAGGTTCTGATGACGTGGGCCTGTTGCATCACGACAACATCAGAGGGAATTATTTTTAGCTGCCGCTGAATGAGCAAGTGTGACACTCGCTGCCCTCCCTTGCGCAGGCACAATAATGGCTTTTAATCTTGAGCAATAGAGGTGAAGATAAATGCATTCAGAGGTAGATTGAGGAGGAGGAGGAGAGCGGGTGGGGGGGTGGCTGGTGGCTGGTGACAGTGAAAAGTGCAGAGCCAGCGTGCAGCCAGCTCAGCGCTTCCCATAGGGGAGCCTGCCTACTGTAGCTGGCTGGCCGGATTAAGATGCTAATGGCCCAGTCACAGTAATGAGTCATCCCGGAGCCCATAGCCATATCAGAGGGACCTGTCAAAGTTCATGCTGGATCAGATGGAGCGGAGAAAAAAACACCCCTCTGACAAGCTGCAGGGCTGGCCCACGGGCCCTGTCCGACGGCCCACCTCCTGCTCCGACGCAGCGTCCAGCAGGGATATACAGTATCGACCTTGGTGGGATGAGTAATAGGCTTAGCAAGGATTGCTCTCATTATCATCACACAACAAGCATATCCCTCTGATAAACTATCATCTCTTTATTCTGTATTCAAAGGCCTCTGAACACACATCAAGAGCGCATCCTGTGGTGGAGGTTTCTGTACCTGAAAGCGATAAAGGGTTCCATCGTCTTTAAGTGTCAGGACGTGGTCAGAGATGGGGAAGATGTAGCCATGTGCGGCGATCAGACTGCCAAGGTGGATGGCTTCAGCTGTAGACATGAGAGAAGGCACACAGATAGGACAGGAAAAAAAGGGGGGGGGGGGTTTGAAATTGCCTTCCTCTTCAATTGAGCTCCATTGTGTTTACATGTAATGACAGATTTCTCAGCAGGCATACCTGGATCGTCAATGGAGAGGTTTTTCATCAGCCACTGAACAATGTCCGCCCCTGGTATTCAGAGAAGGACATTGGTTAGAAGCAGCGTCACAGTCCCACATCTGCAATAGATTCAACAAAAGCTACAATTCCACAAACACAAATGAGCTTTGAGTAAGTCTTTGTGATTCGTCTCTGTTCAAAGCTGTGGGTCAAAGCTGTCAAAGCTGAGTAGGTGTCTAAATATAACATAATGTTAACAGGTTTGCAGTCTCCTCCCTCTCTCCCAGAGGCTGCTTCTGAGTCACTCCTTCACATGGCTCCTCTAGGTCCGACTGCCTCACGCTCTCTCTCTCAGCAGCCTCTGCCAAGCACAAAGTCTGGGCCAAATATTGTGCTGTCCAGGAGCAGAGAGAGAGAGAGAGAGAGAGAGAGACGGAGGAGACTGCAAACCTGTTAACATTATGTTATATTTAGACACCTACTCAGCTTTGACAGCTTTGACCCACAGCTTTGAACAGAGACGAATCACAAAGACTTACTCAAAGCTCATTTGTGTTTGTGGAATTGTAGCTTTTGTTGAATCTATTGCAGATGTGGGACTGTGACGCTGCTTCTAACCAATGTCCTTCTCTGAATACCAGGGGCGGACATTGTTCAGTGGCTGATGAAAAACCTCTCCATTGACGATCCAGGTATGCCTGCTGAGAAATCTGTCATTACATGTAAACACAATGGAGCTCAATTGAAGAGGAAGGCAATTTCAAACCCCCCCCCCCTTTTTTTCCTGTCCTATCTGTGTGCCTTCTCTCATGTCTACAGCTGAAGCCATCCACCTTGGCAGTCTGATCGCCGCACATGGCTACATCTTCCCCATCTCTGACCACGTCCTGACACTTAAAGACGATGGAACCCTTTATCGCTTTCAGGTACAGAAACCTCCACCACAGGATGCGCTCTTGATGTGTGTTCAGAGGCCTTTGAATACAGAATAAAGAGATGATAGTTTATCAGAGGGATATGCTTGTTGTGTGATGATAATGAGAGCAATCCTTGCTAAGCCTATTACTCATCCCACCAAGGTCGATACTGTATATCCCTGCTGGACGCTGCGTCGGAGCAGGAGGTGGGCCGTCGGACAGGGCCCGTGGGCCAGCCCTGCAGCTTGTCAGAGGGGTGTTTTTTTCTCCGCTCCATCTGATCCAGCATGAACTTTGACAGGTCCCTCTGATATGGCTATGGGCTCCGGGATGACTCATTACTGTGACTGGGCCATTAGCATCTTAATCCGGCCAGCCAGCTACAGTAGGCAGGCTCCCCTATGGGAAGCGCTGAGCTGGCTGCACGCTGGCTCTGCACTTTTCACTGTCACCAGCCACCAGCCACCCCCCCACCCGCTCTCCTCCTCCTCCTCAATCTACCTCTGAATGCATTTATCTTCACCTCTATTGCTCAAGATTAAAAGCCATTATTGTGCCTGCGCAAGGGAGGGCAGCGAGTGTCACACTTGCTCATTCAGCGGCAGCTAAAAATAATTCCCTCTGATGTTGTCGTGATGCAACAGGCCCACGTCATCAGAACCTCTAAAAAAGAAGCCCACGGTGTATTTGAAATGTATTGGCCAGTCTCCATAGCTGTGCTGTAAGGAATACTGACAGGGGAATTTTTTTGCTCACTGGTCTAAAAATAGATACTACACTGGTAGGAGACCCAGATTTAATGACAACTGTCTTCTGCCGTTTGTCGCGAATTTTTCCGATTTGTGCATTCGGTTGGGAAGTCGTATACGTCAACGTGATCCTCTCTGAGCTGAAATGACAATTACAGCAGTGGCAAATGAGAGCATGTTAACCTTTCTGTTCATTAGACTCAAACAAGCACATTCATCAGCATGGGCTTTTTGCTCTTAGGCTAATTACCGTTATGAATAATAGTGGTCGAGTACCACCAAGTTCTAATTCTGCCCTGTTATTAAGAATACATGATAGATGAGTGAGTGATCCATTATTAATGGAATCGGGAATGAACTTTGAATGTGTAATATCAGTTGCAATAGACAATTAAATATGGATAGGGAGAATATAGCTACCATTGCTCCCCAGATAGTTACGTGCTGCACATGGATGTCAAGGATCATTATCAAACAAAGAGTCGTCTTTTGACTTTGTGTGGAAGACAAGTGCACAGGGAGTGTGGGTGGTGGAAGAAATGAGATTCCAACATTCATATTGGAGAATATTATTGTTTATCTAGACTCTTATGGAAAGAAATGAATGTATTACTAGTCATATTGAGTAAATAAGCAAAATCTGTTTGTGCTTCACCCCCTTCTGCTTTCATCAGTCTCCATACTTCTGGCCTTCAAACTGTTGGGAGCCTGAGAACACAGACTATGGTGAGTCACACACTGTCTGTCAATTTCTTGCCTCTTTCTCCAAACCCAGTGAGATCTCGCTAATGCCCTCAGCTGTCTATCTTCCTCCGGAGCTGAAACACTGGCTCATACTGTAGATCTGTAGTTGACACTCACCGTGTATCGATCCACAGGACCGTTCCCTGTAATGTATCTGGCCCTTGAGGAACACCCACTGAGGAGAATCCTGTGGGATAAGATTAGCCTAACAAAATAAAAGGGACAGTCGCTGATATGACCACAGCTCCGACTCTCTGCATGGCATTTACTCGAGGCTTGTTATTTCAGAGAACAACACATCGCCTGCCTGCTCCAGTGTAACATTCATTAGTGTTGGTTCACACAGCTGAGACCTCAGTTTAAAAAAAAAAGAAGAAAGCATCATCCATGGGAGATATACTTTTTTGTTTTGTGCGAAGCAGACGACCCGTCTCACTAACTCAACTACCCTCTTCATGTCTCACTCTTTCTCTCTTCCCCCCCTCCAGCCATTTACCTGTGCAAGCGCACCATGCAGAATAAAGCCAGGCTTGAGCTCGCTGACTACGAGGCCGTAAGTACACTGTCAAGTTTTGCTTACTGCCAGGAAGCTCTCAGTTCAATGCTATCATTGTGCATGGCCCCTAATATGATGATACTCCTGATTTCCTGTTTCCTTTCACTTTGCTGAAGAACAAAAGAGCTGATACAGTGTCCTCTGGGGCCTTGAAATGCCAAAATCCATTCCTCTGAGCAAAAAGCCATTATCAAATTACAGACTTTTATACAAATCTGTCAAAGGTATTTTCTCTCTTTGGCAGAACAGCGTTTTGCAGAATATGATGCAGTCATTTACTGGCCCCAAAATGTAAACAAAACTATCTAGAAGCTTACTTTGCACCAGAAGATCAATACAATCAATCAAGTCCCATGGGAGGCATTACTGCAGTGCTGATTTCCTGCCGTTATACAATAGCAATCCACTGCACTTTAATATTCTAAATTACTCTGCAACTATCGTCCAGTACTTCCTCTCTCTCCTATTCAGGTCACTTTATGCCTCTAGGCCTCATTGCTCTCACTGTTACATGCCTGCTAGTTGGTATTCAGTTTTTTCTCTCTTTGTAATGAGGTCATGTATCTTTGACAGATGCTTGTTTAGGTTTGTTGTTAAGGGCAGCATTTTTATTTATTTATTTTTTAATTTATTTTAGCATTTTTCGTGTGTATGGAGCTTTAAAAGAGTTTTATCATGCAAAGCTTAAATGCACTGTGGTGATTCGTGACCTTTGTTGGAGATCATCCCACGCTGGTCTCAGATCAGAGATGATATTCTAAAAATATACATATCTGGGATGACCACAGTTTTTAAAAGTAATATGAGTAAAAATTAAACCTGTAGAATTTTAGCCATGTAAACAAAATGATTTTATACTTTCAAGAGTCCATTGTACATGTGTGTGTAAAACCACAACATGTTATTTTTATACACAATACATAGTCTGTTAATCAGTGGGCTTTAGAGCTGTTGACTTTTGTTACCTGTAGACAGAAGCAGACAAGTGGTTTCACCCTGTTTCCAGTCTTTGTGCTAAGCTAAGCTAACTGGCTGCTGGCTGTAGCTTCATATTTAACACACAGACATGAGAGTGGTATCAATCTTCTCACCTAACTCTCAGGCAAGAAAGTGGATAAGCATATTTCCCAAAATGTCAAGTTATCAGTTAGAGTTATTACTGTGATTAATAGTATCAACAGTAGTGTGTACTAAAAGAGCATGAAACATGTTAGTCAGAGGTCATCTCATCTCAGCAACAGTAATCCAGTAAAGTTATGGCACATCATCACAGTGAATGGGTAATGCAATCATCTAAGGGCCTTGGATTCAAATAGCCTTCTCCCCTAACGCTGCACATGATTGGTTTCTTCAGGAGAACCTCGCCCGGCTGCAGAGGGCTTTCGCCAGGAAGTGGGAATTTATCTTCATGCAAGCTGAGGCTCAAGTCAAGTGAGTCACGTGTGTACATGTGAATCACAACACGACCCCTTCTGACGTCAGCATCAGTGTCATACAAATGTTACAAAGTTACACTGGGCGCAGGGGGGGGTTATACATTCAGTCCTGTAAACACCAACCTTTGGCCATATGCATATTGTGAGTGTTATTTCCCCAAGGAAGAGAAAATGCTTCAGTGTGCAGTGTCAGTTGGGCATTGGGCCAGTGCTTTTCTCATTAACAACGCTCTGATTTTATGTTCTGTTTTGACTGGAGGGGTACATGTATTAAATACAGCAAGTGTTCCCCTATGGAATTAAACATACACACACATACACACACACACAACACACACATTTCTCCCCAACTTCTGTTTCTTGATTTCCATCTGGTGGCCGGCACGTGTAAGCACAGCACCAATCCTTCCTGTCATTCAGTGAGGGAGGAACTTTCCTCTCTTGTCAAAAGAAATGTTTAGAGAAATGTCACTGACAAGTGACTGCTGTTTTATGCCAGTGTGGGTGATATGGAAAGCAATACGCCCTCTTACATCTGGGAAATAAACAATGCCTAGCAAAGGGCCAATTGGTAAATGTCAGTTATGTAAGAGCTCGGCCCCTCCAGCGGCAACACCAGATATGACTGGGTGAAGTGAGCAGACAGGTTAAGACCCACACCCGCTTTTTGATCTCTTGTCTGGCCTGTCAGTGGTTTCACCCTGTGTACGTGTGAGGCAGAGAGAGAGAGTGTGGCTTAATTCTAAGGCATGCTTTATTGAGTTTATGCTGTTTGACCTGATATTTCAGAGGTGTGAGCTTCATATATGAGTGACCTGTTTTCTCTGTTTGCAGGATCGACAGGAAGAAGGACAAAGCAGAGAGAAAGATCCTGGACAGCCAGGAGAGGGCATTCTGGGACGTCCATCGGCCAGTGGTGAGTTAGGGAACAAGTCATGAAGAAAGAAAAGGAAAAGGAGGTCTGATGCTGTGACTGTAAAAATGGAAATTAACAAAAAAAAAAAAGAAGGCAAGAAAAGAAGGGTTATTATGTAGGTAGACAATTTTAGCATTTAAAGCCTGAAAATGGCAGCATCAGCTCTACGTGCTGCTTAGCTGAGAGCCCTGTTTTGTTATTGGTGGCAGAATCTGATTTGGTGCCAGTCACTTTGCATACAAGCCTTTTGTGAGCGTGGCATCGCTGAACAGAGCAACAGCATCGTATTGTGTGAGGAGGACAGGCGCAGACAGTACATGCTAGAGAAACACTGTTATCTGACCCAGAAACACACTCTTGTCTCCTGCTGCCTCCCACAGCCAGGCTGTGTCAACACCACAGAGATGGACATCCGCAAGTGCCGAAGAGAGAGGAACCCACACAGGGTAAAAAAGGTGAGCAGAGGAGTCCAAGAGCGTGGCTTTCCCACTTTATTTATCATTATATCAACACTGGTTTTTATCAAACTTATCATCCCACAGTCGTCCAACACAGTGCTGTAGCCAGGATTTTAGAAATACTGGGGTCATACAGCCAAATCACCCTGCACAACCCCAACTCCTTACAGAATTCTTTTGACTAGCCACCTAAAGCTTACTGATCATTTTAGTTTAAACAATTTTTATTGATTTAATGACTCAGTTATATGCTCTGTAGATTTTATCTCCCTGAATGCTAATATATAATTACTAAATCCTGTTATTATATATTTGCATGTTAAATGTTTTAATTAAAAACAACAAAACAATAAAAAAAAATATTTACAGTATATATGTGTTATTTATTGACAAAAAAATATTTAAAAATATACATCTTATAAAAAAATTCTAATAGATTTTTTATTACTTTATTATATTTTAACTAAAACAACTTTATAAAATATGTTTAATATATACTTTTACTTTTTATTTAAATTTTCTTTTACAAAATTAGAAAAATGTAAATAGTTACCTTTGTTTAGTTATGAAAATATTTTATAAAATATTTTTTAAATAAAATTTATAATTGTACTTACATTTCTGTCGTAGATTTCTTGACAGTAAAAATACAAAATGGCAAATTCTTTATTTTATATAGCTTTTTTAACTACACATGTTTTTTTTTACAAAATATATAAAAATATAAATAATTGTAATTTGCGTGTGTATGTGTGTGTTAGGTGGTTAAACCCCCAAATTCCCAGACACAATACTCAGGCCATGATGACGCCAACAGTAGCTACAGCCCAGGTCCCACAACTATTACCTGACATTCATCAAACCAGTCCCAGGTCTGTCAAAACAACAACAATAGCATCAAAACAGAACATGTCTCTCCCCTCGCTCTCTCCAGTCGGTGTATGGGGTACCAGATGACGGCCAGAGCCAGCCCAGTCCCATCCACATCAGCTCCCAGCCGATCAGGAAGCCCACCAAAGAGGACGTTCAGAAGGAGGTAATTCACGGTGTGACTGTCTTCTCCTTAGGTCATTACCAGCAGCCCGTCTCACCCATCCATCATAACGGCAGTCGGGGACACAGACTGATGAGGTGCTACCTTATTTAGCCTCTTCATTAGTCTCTCTCTCCCTCTCCATCAGATTACCTTCTTGAACATCCAGCTGGACAGACACTGTATGAAGGTTTCCAAAGTGGCCGACAGTCTGATGGGCTACACAGAGCAGTTCATGGAATACGACCCCTTTGTGTCGGCCACAGAGCCCTCCAACCCCTGGATCAGTGACGACACCACCTTCTGGGACTTGGAGGCAGGGTGAGGCCGGAGGAGGGGCCATTTTGGGATGTGGGCAGACAGTTCACCGGGGGCTGATGATGCTTTAAACCAGCACTGAGGTCAGATGGAGCACAGGGGTCTCAGTGCTGATGAACTTTTGTTGTCCTGAATTAGGAGGGCTCTGTCTGTTTGTATCTCGTCTCAAATTAGACAAAAGGTTGACTGTGTTCTGACATTTGGGCCTCTGCTCTCTGTCGACCATGAGGGAAAATGACTTTTAAAAAATGAACCACTCTTTTGTGTTTGATTTTATTCTATTCTTATCTGATCTGATCTGTTGTATGGGGAGCAGCCGTGACCCCAGCCAGCAGCGCGTGAAGAAATGGGGCTTCTCTCTGGAGGAGGCTCTGAAGGACCCGGCAGGACGGGACCAGTTCCTGAAGTTCCTGGAGTCAGAGTTCAGCTCAGAAAACCTGCGGTGAGACTGTCATTCAGATCACATCTCATCATTTTATTTCACATATTTTTTAAAGAAATTATTTCTGACCCTTAATAATATAGTATGGTATGCTATGTGGGATATTTTAGCAGGAGAAACTTGTACTTAACTTAAGTATGCTAATTTTCCATTACTTGTACTTCACAGGGAAATAATGTACTTTTACTCCACACTCATTTGAAAGCTAAAGCTACTATTTACTTAGCTGATTAAGATTTTACATGATCATCTAAAAATAAAAAAATAAAAATACACAAATTGTCACCTTTACCCAACATGCATACAAAAATTGCTCAGTTCTGTTTTCCTACAAGGTTAAAATAAAGCTCATGTGTTTGCATCAGCAGTAAGAGTCCAGTAATCCATACCACAAGTCTGTGCAACAGCTTCAGTGCTCCTTGTTATAAATTCTTCAAGCGTATTGAACTCTACTGGAGCGATGAACAGGACATTCTGTTTTGCTGATGGTGGTGGGGAAATGCTGTGTAACACATCACCACAAAATCTAGGTGTTTAACCACCTAGAGGACCACTAAAATCTCCTCAAGGCCTGCTAGAAACCTCCTAGGACCAACTAGGATCAGGTAAAGGACCACTCCAAACCTCCAAAAGACCCCTAGAAGCTCCTAGAGGGCCTGTAGAACCTCCTCAATGGCCACTACAACCTCTTGAAGGATTTCCATAACTCCCTAAAGTACCCCTAGAACCATCTTTAGACTCTGTGAATAATGTGGCGATGACGTGGTGAATGAAATTAAACTAAAACCCAACATAAAGTATGTAATCAAGCCTCAAGCTGGGGTTTTCCTTTA
>BRZM01001005.1:26297-51091 GCA_033238685.1 Lates japonicus | reverse complement strand
ATTTCGGAAAGATGGCATCCGCACACACCAAGCTCGCATGGAGTTAGTGGGATTGTTCAGTTAAAGCGCTGGCGAAACACAGTGAAGTCAAACTGTGATCAGGACAGTTTCATTTAGCTCTGTTCTCTGATCCACCCATGATGCTGTATGTGATTATTCCGCGCTCTGCTCACTTTCACCAACAGGTGAAAACACTGGAAATATAGTGATTATTATCCTTTTACAAAAGATGACACAGCTCTATAAATTTCATTGCAAATACTGAACACTGCCCATTTCAAATGTAAATATATTTACATATGGTATTTAGTTTCTCTTTTTACCAGGTAATGTGTAATATTTTTGATTTCAGGTAACTTCAGGTGGTTCATGTGTGGCAGCTTGACTAATTCTGAGCAGCCATTCCCTCATGACAAACTCAGCACAGTGGAGGACAATGCATCAAAATGCAACAGTGAAATCACCCGCCAGAAGGTAATGAGTCATGTTATTTTCTAAAGTAGACGCTTGTATAAATGCAGTCATGCTAATGGAGCCCTGAGTGATGTGTAATCAAAGGGTCTACCTGTTCTCCCTGCAGACTCTGGAGCTGGAGAGTCTGCTGCTGGGTTTGGACCGACGTCTGCCTCAGATACAGGAAGACATATCAGTGCTAGAGAAAGAGGATGATGGAGAACTTTATGGAGTTCTCAGCCTGCAGGTGATAGAGAATGAAATGAAGGATATCAAACAGCTCATCAACAAGCTCAACAGCACCACCCTCGGACACCAGCACCTCACTACTGAAACCACTCAACAGGTAGATTCACACACATGCTGCTCAGCACTGCTATTACTCACAAAGGCAGCATCTGTGTGAAATGTACATCTGGTCTTTGTATCTTTAAGGAGCACTTAGACTTTTACTGTGCTGTCCCACAGAATGAATGTAAATCTGTAGTATGGCTTCAAAGATTTTCTTTCTCTTTTGGAGTAGAAGACACTTTCTGCTGTTGGTGTTACAGTTCCTTTGTATTTTTAATTAAAGCTGCCATAATGAACATTTATGTAGTAGTAATCGATTTAATGACGATGTGTAATTCAATTCAATTCAATTTTGTTCATATAGCACCAAATCACAACAGAAGTTATCTCAAGGCACTTTTCTTATAGAGCAGGTCTAGACTGTACTCTTTATATTATTATATTTACAGAGAGAGACCCAACAGTTCCCACCATGAGCAGCACTAGGTGACAGTGGTGAGGAAAAACTTCCTTTAAAGAGGCAGAAACCTTGATCAGAACCAGACTCAGGGTGGGCGGTCATCGACTGGTTGGGTTGAGAAAGAGAGAAAGAGAGGAGAAGGAGGTGAGACGGGGGGGTAGAGAATAGGGACAGAAGAACATAGCATATTCCATGTAGATAGAGATATCAATAATACAATAGAGGTAATAATAGCAATGTCAATGAAAGTAGTAATTACAATAGCAGCAATACTAGAGGCAGTACTAATAATTTCTAAATATAAGAGCAAGTGTTGAGCAGGGTTGTAGGAGCAGCAGGAGGCCTGTCATCACAGATCAGACTCTACAGCTCCGGCAGAAAAGCCTGCAGAAAGTGACAGAAGAGGAGAGAGAGACGGAAGAGTACAAATCTACAGGAAAGGGAAGATATTGAGTTAGTAACATGTACTTATGGGACATGAATCCATACTGATAGAGAGAGAGAAGCTCAGTACATTGCATCATGGGAAATCTCCTGGTATTCACTCTCACAGTTTTGAGCAGTTTCCAGCAGCAGGCAGCTCTTTTCTGAAGAAAACTTGGATAAATCCACTGTACACCACCACAGCACCTGTTCAACCTGTTTCTGAAACAGAGCTGAAAGGAGATTTGATATTAGGTTTACATTCATCAGGTTGCAAAGAACATGACTCTGACTGTTTATAATAAATAACTATTTCAACTTAAGTAAGTGAATAAATGGCACTGTTTTTTTTTACAGCTTGTTATGCTGCCCCCAAGTGGCCAAAAGAAAAAAATCAAAGGCGTAATTTATTAAGAGTTACTCTGTGGCATACCTAAGCTGCCCTATTTAACATTTCAGCTCTATTATATTTTTTAATATTATATTTTTAAAAACTCATTTCATGTGGAGGCTGCACCATCACGGTAGATAAAATGTTGACTGCTGTGACAAACATCACTGTGATATCTGCTGTGCTGTTGTCTTTTAGCTGGAGGACCTGAAAGCAGAGATGCAGGAGCTGGTGAAGTACGACACCATGCAGGTGGTGAAGAGTAAACAAGCCAACCAGCGTCTGAAGAGAGATCTGGACCAGTGCAGGAACGGACCTCATTCCACCATCCAACCCACTCAGCCTCAACATGGTGAGCCTCAAAACCACACTCAGAGGCAATAACACATTTGACCAGTCATGTGGTGTACTGATACATTCAGGTTATGATAACTTACACCTTTTGTGTGACATGATGGACTTTACAGAAATTGCAGATGTGAGCTTTGGACTCCTTAATTTGTATGTATTGTTGTTATTTCAAATGATGTCACTCACAGCTGTGAGAGACCGTCTTCATTGAGCTGATGTATGGTATAAATGAACTGGAAACTGTGGGAAGCCATCAGCACTAATCACTACATTTAGGAAATAATGATCAACCACTGGATGTCCCCCTCAACCAGCTGTATTTATTTAGTATCTTCACTTTGCTCTTTCTCTCTGATTCTCCTCGCATTCCTCTGTCAGGTTACTGTCTACACGGTCAATTTCTGAACATCAGTGGACCCAGGGTGTACACAGCAGGAGAGTATCCTGGCTCCTACATGTATGGAGCCTGGGGTCGGGATCCCAAACCAGAAGCAGGGAAGGAGAGCTGGTATTGGCTGGTACCGATGACCTCCAGCAACAGATACTCCAACTACGTCCGTCTGTACTCCAGCCTGAGCTCTCTCATTGTTGGAGTGAGCGTCCCAGGTAAACAATTGTTAAGTTCAGGTTGTTATGTCAGTAAATGTGCTACCTTTCACTTCAGGTTAGGAGCACTTAGTAAAGCCTCACTAGTAATTACTTTGAAATTCAACTAACTGACCCTGGAAATTTTCAATGATTACAGAAGTCAGATTTGCAGTGTGACTTGTGTTACTGATTGTTTACGGATGTAATGTGAGTGTTCATGGTGATGGAGGAACATGTCACCCAGTGCAACAGTGTGGCTCATTGATGTATTTGTGATATTTTGACAACAATTGTTTATAGGATCAATTTATTTTTGGTTTTTGTCTTTAAATGACATTTGTTGACTTTTCATTTCACAGAGTAAGGCGCCCATTACCTTCTTTAATATTAACACATTCTACCTGTACTTACACAACTACTATTTCTCCTTTTTCTTCCAGGTAATGTCCAGATCCACTCCTCTAACCCAACCACCAACACCATCCAGGGTCCAAATGTTGTTCTGTATGGAGGAGCCTTATACTACAACTGCTACAACCAAGATGCTGTTTGTCGATTCAACCTCACCACTAAAAGTATTACCACCTTACAACTGCCCAAAGGCACCAGGTTTGCAGCTCAACTTAAGTCCAAATTTATTGACTACAGACAAAATACCTTTTTTACATTGGGATGTGGGGGGTTTTATTGGCGGAAGGAGTATTGGGAGGCTCTTGCCATTGGGGGGTACTGTTGCCATGGGGGGGTGTACTTGGTCTGCAACAATGTTTAGGTGGGTGGTACGTGTCAAAGTAACATCCAGATGAATGAAGGAGCCTAGGTTTCCCAGCAGAACATTATATTGTAACCAGATGATCAATGTTATTCACTTCACCTGTCAGAGGTTTTAATGTTGGAGCTCATCAGTGTATGTGTGTGTCTGTGTATTTAACATTCATCCACCCAACAACATCACTTCTGTTGTCTGTTTTGTCAGATTTAACTCAAAGGGAAACTTCTGCCACCTTGATGAATGCTACCCATTTACTGACTTGGACCTGGCGACAGATGAGTCTGGCGTCTGGGTGGTCTATACCACCAACCAGGACTTTGGCAACCTGGTACTGTCCAAGGTGGAGGTGGGTGAATCAATGACTCTCAGCCAAACCTGGCACACCTCGGTCTACAAACAGGGGGTGACCAACACCTTCATGGCCTGCGGCGTGCTCTACGCGACACGGTATGTCAGCAAACAGGTGGAGGAGATCTTCTATTCGTTTGACACTGTGACAAGGGAGGAGAAGTTCAACGTTGGCATCTTCATCAACAAGATGAAGCCCAACATTTATGCACTGAACTACAGTCCCGTGGACCAGATGCTACATGCCTACTGTGACTCCTATATGGTCTCCTATAAGGTTTTGTTTGGGTGAATGAATAATCCTGACATTTTCTATAAAAGCCTGTTTTTGAATCATTGATTTGTAATAGTGACAAACACAAACAAATGAAGGCTAGCTCATTAAAAAAGACTTGGTGGAGGGGTGAAATAACCTGTACTATACATGGTATACATGGTAAATTTACATGCTAAATTCACCATAATGTACATTTACATCCTACTGCTTTCATTGGTACAAAAACAGTCATGTCACACTCAGTCCACTGCTGCTGTCAGTTTATCTTCTTTTTCTTCTACTCTTTTCATTCACTAAATCAGCTGCTTCTGTTTCGCTGTTTATTTCAACTGGTGCTATTGTTGATGAAGCTCAACACTTCCTGGACATGTTTCACTTCAAGAGCCTAACAGGACAGAGGTTAGTTATGTCCTCTGATCTGCTGGAATTATTTTTGATTAAACATCTGTGTAGGAAGTTTCACTGGCATTAGGTTAACACTGAAAAATTATGTAGTGAGCACAGCTACTGAAACATGCATGTTTCAACTTTCTTCATGCTGAAGATGCAAATAGGCTAAAATTTCCTGCTGTAACTGATGAACACCAACAGTACACAAAATACACTTTCAGTACAGTTGTGATGCACATTTGATTTTCTCCCACTGTCAAATATCTCTAACTATTTACTATTTCCACTGTAAGGTGTATTATGTAGGAGGCAAAAACAGCACAAAATAATTATTGGACTGAGGGGAAAAAAGATCAGTTTCCAGCCACTGGGAGTCTCTCCACCCTCCTAGATTAGATTTCACTGCCATCCATTCAGTTACAGTGTGTCTCCACAAGATGGCACAACCTTCACAAAAACAGATCTATACATGACCCAGTGTCAGACAGCCCTCAGTACACAGCAGAGTCCTGACTCTTTGGCTAGTCCAGTAAATCTCCCAGACCTGCAGCAGTTGCTGGAACTTCAGCCCACACACTCAGAAACAGCTGGGTACTTTGATATCAGTTTTCAGTCTTGGAAAAACATCTAGAAATCTTCAGAAAAATATTGTGTCATCATGGAAAATATTTTTAACTTTCTTGTCTTTTCTTTTTGCTGAAAAAATAACTGTCAGCTTTCTGCAACAACTGGCAGCTGAAACTGGGGCTATGTTCAGGGACAAGATGAAATTATAATGTCAGGAGTTATGGGTTGGTACGACTGCCTCTATGTCCACACAAAACCTCTTAGAAAAACTTCCATCAAATCTCCAAAATAAATAAAAAATGAAGAGTAATGACAACTCATCATAGAAGAGGTTATCAGTGTGTGTTATGGTGCATCATGAGCTCATATCAGAGGACAGCTGGATCTCTGCTGTGACACAGTGCAGGAGGTAAGAGCTCTGATGAACCATTCTCAGACCTTTCCCACAAAACAGCATTTAACATTTCTAAGACAAACACAGGGTAAACATTAGACCTGCTGTTCAGCAGGGCAGAGACAGCTGGTTGGGGGTTAGGACAAAGTTAGGCTCAGGTTCAGGTTCGGTGGTACCGCATTCATCATCTGGACTGAGGAAAAATCACACAACGGTTCGCTGGTGACAGAGAAGGACCAGCAGGGATCAGCCAACAGCCCGTCACAGTCCAGCTGACAGTTCTACACATGGCTACTACTGTAGAAAGCACCACTTGTTCCAGATGAAGTTTTCTGTCTGCAGGCAAAACACTACAACAAACTCAAATGAAAACCATGTTTTCAGCACATTCAGTTTTTTGATGCAGAACTTATCTGTCCTGCAGGAGCTGCAGCAGGTAGAGAGGAACGACTGTTTTACCACTTTATCTTCATTTTCATGTCACAACCTCGCTCATAGGCCATGACAAATGTATGACCCAAAGGATGATGGTAAATGTCATTTTTATTATATACTAAAGATAAACAACTTAGAAATAACTACGAAAAAAAGAACATCAGTTTTACTGGGGTAATGTGAATGTACAAGGAGTGGCACAGATGGGTGTTGTAGGAAACAAAAAACAAAAGACAAAACAAAAAGGAAATCATGTCAAAGCTGGCTGATGAGGAATGTGAAGGGAAGAAGGTGAGAAAGAACAAAAGTTGGCTTTTATTCCTGGGTACACTCAGTCTAGGTGTTGCAACTGGCTGGTTGCACCAAATTGTGAGCTCTCCTAATACCTTTTAAAGAATAATATAACATAATTAGGCAGGGACCGCTATTTCACCACTACCTACAGGTAACACCTCCTGGTCATCTAGACTGTTTTTAATGCAGCTCACACTATAACTGCTTACTTACATATCTGTCTGTTTCTGTTGTTGGACTACTGAATGAGAAAGTGATTTAAACGCAGCTCAAAAGTCAAATGTCATTTCAAAAGCTGTTGCACTGTGGTGGTACACAACCATTTCACTGTATTTTCTTATGAATAATGTATACTGCTGTCATCTTGTGGCTTATGGAGGTGACCCTCCCCCACCCCTTAAGTAGAATGGAACACAGTTCTGAGCCCAGTGTTCCTCAGAACACGAGATTTGTCATAAAGCAGAATTTCACCAAGGTTCACCACACTCCTCAAACACAGCCTCTAGTTACCAATCCCAGACAGAAGACCTGACCTGGAATATTTTTCTTTCCAGACATAGAAAGAAGTGACAGAGGAGTACCACAGGTAAGAATTTGAATTTGAACAGAAAAACTTTTTTGACTTTTTATTCAGCACTGAGCCTCTTTCTTTGTTCCTTTCATTTCTGGATATTTGTGTAAAGCTTCAAATAAAGAATTCTGTTTGTTCGTGTGTATCTCTCTTGTGTCCAGATCTTAGTGACAGTTAATCTGTTTTAATTAATTCATCCAACGTTGTTGAAAACCTTAATTTTCTTTTGGACAGAGAGATTTAATATCTGAGCAGAAAGCCCTATAGTCGCTTTAACTAGTGATACATTTTTCAGCATTTTTCACAACCAAAAGAGGAGTGGGTCCTGGCAGAAACTGAGGGTCAGGTGATGATGACACTGCCAATTCGTTGTCGCTAGTTGTTGTCTTTAAAGAATCCAAAGTGGATCAGAGAATGGGAACTGTAATTATTCATTTAAATCATGAATATATTCATGTATATTTCAGAATCCTGGAGCAAAGAAATACCAACAAAGAGGAGAAGAACACAAGTGAACAGGAGGAAACAGAAGAAGAGACAAAGGCCAGAGCGAAAGAAGGAAGACTGGAAAAGACCAAGGAAGGAAGACAGGAGCAAAGCGAGAGGGAAAAGGAAAGAATGGAAAAGAGAAGGAAATGAAAGAGGAGAGAGAAAAAGGAGCAGGAAGAAGAAAGAGGAGAAGAACAGGAAGAAAGAGAGAGACAGGAACGAAGAGAAAGACAGGAGCAGGAGAGAGAGAACGACAGAGCAGGAGGAGAAACAAAGACAGGAGAGGACTGAGAGGAGAAGGAGAAGGAGGGGAGGAAAGAGAGAGACAGGCAGGAAGAAAGAGAACGACAGGAGCAGGAGGAGAGAGAACGACAGGTGCAGGAGGAGAGAGAAAGACAGGAGGACTGAGGAGAAGGAGAGGAAGGAGGGAGGAAAGAGAGAGACAGGAACGGGAAGAAAGAGAACGACAGGAGCAGGAGGAGAGAGAAACGACAGGAGGGAGGAGAAACAAAAACAGGAGGACTGAGAGGGGAGAAGGAGGAGGAGGAGGAAAGAGAGAGACAGGAACGAAGATGGAGAGGAGAAGGAGAGGAGAGAGAAACGACAGGAGGAGGAGGAGAGAGAACGACAGGTGCAGGAGGAGAAACAAAGACAGGAGAGGACTGAGGAGAAGGCAGGAGGAGGAGGAAAGAGAGACAGGAATGGTAAAGAAAGAGAAAGACAGACAGGAGGAGAGAGAACGACAGAGCAGGGGGAGGAGAGAGAACGACAGGTGCAGGAGGAGAGAGAAAGACAAGAGAGGACTGAGAGAGGAGAAGGAGAGGAAGAGAGAGACAGGAACGAGAAGAAAGAGAAAGACAGGAGCAGGAGGAGAGAGAACGACAGGAGTGCAGGAGGAGAACAAAGACAGGAGAGCAGGAGGAGAGAGAACGACAGGGCGGGAGGAGAAACAAAGACAGGAGAGACTAGAGAGAAGGGAGGAGGAGGGAGGAAAGAGAGAGACAGGAACGAGAAGAAAGAGAGAGACAGGAACGAGAAGAAAGAGAAAGACAGGAGCAGGAGGAGAGAGAACGACAGGAGCAGGAGGAAAGAGAACGACAGGTGCAGGAGGAGAGAGAAAGACAGAGAGGACTGAGAGGAGAAGGAGGAGGAGGGAGGAAAGAGAGAGACAGGAACGAGAACAAAGAGAAAGACAGGAGCAGGAGGAGAGAGAACGACAGGAGCAGGAGGAGAGAGAGAACACAGGTGCAGGAGGAGAGAGAAAGACAAGAGAGGACTGAGAGGAGGAGAAGGAGGAGGAGGGAGGAAAGAGAGAGACAGGAACGAGAAGAAAGAGAGAGACAGGAACGAGAAGAAAGAGAAAGACAGGAGCAGGAGAGAGAGAACGACAGGAGCAGGAGGAGAAACAAAGACAGGAGCAGGAGGAGAGAGAACGACAGGCAGGAGGAGAAACAAAGACAGGAGGAGGAGGAGAGAGAACGACAGGTGCAGGAGGAGAAACAAAGACAGGAGAGGACTGAGAGGCGAAGGAGGAGGAAGGAGGAAAGAGAGAGACAGGAACGAGGAAGAAAGAGAGAGACAGGAACGAGAAGAAAGAGAAAGACAGGAGCAGGAGGAGAGAGAACGACAGGAGCAGGAGGAGAGAGAACGACAGGTGCAGGAGGAGAGAGAAAGACAAGAGAGGACTGAGAGGGGAGGAGGAGGAGGAGGGAGGAAAAAGAGACAGGAACAGAAGAAAAGAGAGAAAGACAGGAGCAGGAGGAGAGAGAACGACAGGTGCAGGAGGAGAGAGAAAGACAGGAGGAGGAGGAGAGAGAACGACAGGTGCAGGAGGAGAAACAAAGAAGAGAGGAGACTGAGAGGAGAAGGAGGAGGAGGGAAGAGAGAGACAGGAACGAGAAGAAAGAGAGAAAGACAGGAGCAGGAGGAGAGAGAACGTCAGGTGCAGGAGGAGAAACAAAGACAGGAGGAGGAGGAGAGAGAACGACAGGTGCAGGAGGAGAAACAAAGACAGGAGAGGACTGAGAGGAGAAGGAGGAGGAGGGAAGAAAGAGAGAGAGACAGGAACGAGAAGAAAGAGAAAGACAGGAGCAGGAGGAGAGACAACGACAGGAGCAGGAGGAGAGAGAAAGACAGGAGCAGGAGGAGAGAGAATGACAGGAGAGGACTGAGAGGAGAAGGAGGACAGGGGAAAAGAAAGAGAGAGAGACAGGAACGAGAAGAAAGAGAGAAAGACAGGAGCAGGGAGGAGAGAGAACGAGAGAAGAGGGGACTGAGAGGAGAAGGAGGAGGAGGGAGGAAAAGAGAGAGACAGAACAGGAAGAAAGAGAGAGACAGAGGGAGCAGGAGAGAGAAAGATGGGAGAGGACTGAGAGAAGGAGGAGGGAAGAAAGAGAGAAATGGGAGCAGGAGGAGAAGAGAGTGGAGGAAGGAGAAGAGGTGGAGAAAGACAAGAGACAAACAGAAAGAAGTAAATCTGAGTGGACCTTCGCCTCAAAACCTGAAAATGTGGCACCTTGAACACAAGAAAGAGAAAATCCTCAAGGCCCTTATCAGACCTGTGATAAGGAGAAGCCCATTGAGGTTGGTAGTAAGAAAGTCACTTTCTGCACTGTTAGGAAACTCCATTTGATAGAAGATCGTGTTTCTGCAGTTTCCTGTTGTAGATGTTGTAGCTGTTCCAGGCTCACCACTGATATTTTGCTTCTTTCAGATTTATACTCCTGAAATGAAGGACATTCGAGTGTGGAGGCAACTGGCAAAGAAGAGGAAGCTGCTGAAGAAAAGGTAAGACAATAGAGGACAGAATAAAACACAAGAAGGAGAAGCAGAGACAAAGACAAAAGTGGACAAAGAAAGTGTAGAGAAAGGGATGAAAGGAGCACGTAGGGTGGGAGAAGAAAGGAGAGGAGGAGGACAGAAAGTGAGGAGGAGTGAAAGAGAAGAGGAGGAGGACACAGAAAGATCTGATCTGTTCCAAAGAAGAGCTCTTGCGTCAAACCTGAAAACGTAAGGTACCTGAAACAACAGAAGGAGAAAATCGTCATACATTAGCAAGACCTGTGACAAGCAGGTGGCCATTGATGCTGGTAGGAAATGCTTGTGCCAATATATTTCATACATGTGTTGCCTCCTGAAGTTGTAAATGGTCACTTTATTAAGATGTCAAAGTCACAAGATTGTAATGTTGACACTTCAGATTGAAGGGTTGTAGGTGTTGAGCCACCTTGATATTCTTCTTCTGTCAGATGATACTCTTTGAGATGAAGGAGATAAAAGAGTATGGAGACAACAGGCTGGCAGGAAGACGCTACATGAAGAAACAGCAAGAACTGAGGGAAAAAATACAACACAGGTTTACATGTCACCACAAACAGAAGAGAGCAAAGAAGGTGGATGAAAATATAATGTATATATTAGGCACAGTTTAATATATTATTTATTTTTTATAATTTAATTTAATATAATTTAATAATTTAATACCAGTTTAACTTAATCAAATGTAAATAGAATAGAGACATTTTATAATCTAATTTAATTAATATTTATTATTAGTAATATTTAATGTAATTTAGGTAAAGCTAATATTTATTTTATTTAACTACTTTGTAGAAAGAATATAGTTAGAGAAGTGGGTAATTTACACTATAAAATATAATATAATTCGATCTAACTAAATTTAATCAAATATTTTATTACTAGTAATATTTATTTTAGGATAGAGTAATTTATTTTTTAAATTTAGTTGTAGAAATAATAATATATAGTTAATAATATAGTTCTAGAAATAATATAGTTATATAATAATATAAGTATTTTATTATTAGTAATATTTAATATAATTTAGGATAAAAGTCATTTATTTTTTAACTAGTTGTAGAAAGTTAGCTATAGTTAGAGAAGCAAATGCACTTCCTAATATAGAACAAAGTTATTGTCCTCCGATGAGGGGTGGTGGCGGTCAAAAATATAAATATTTATAAAAATATCATTATTAGTAATATTTAATATACCTAGGATAAAGCAATTTATTTTTAACTACTTGTAGAAATAATAGGTTAAAACATGAATTCTAGAAATAATATAGTTAGAGGAAGCAAAATTAATTTAATATAGGAACAGTTATTGTCCCCATGGGGGGGTGGAGGTAACAAAATATAAATATTTATTAAGTATTTTATTATTAGTAATATTTAATATAATTTAGGATATATATATATATTTTAACTTCAGACTGACTATTGAGCCAAGACTCTGAACAAGCCGCACACCCACTAAATTTAAAAGGAAAAATAAAGTAATACATAATAGGCCTTGACTTGTCTATATAAGCTGCAGGTGTTCAAATGTTTTCATGCATGTAGCTCCAGCCCAGAAATCTATAAATGAACGATCATTGTTTAAGCCAAAAAGGTTCAAAGTGCGTTACTGAAAAAGTAGCTTATATCCGGAAATTACGGGGTAGCTGTTAGGTAGAAATAATATAGTTCGAGAGGCAAATTAATTTATTATAGAATAAAGCATGTCCGATGAGGGTTTAAAAAGAAAGAAACAGAAACTTGCAAGACACTTAAACACATCAAATCTATTGTGATCTAATAGGATCTAATCTAATAAGAAAGAGTCCTGAAAAAGAAGAGGACTTAAGCACATTTTAAATAATTGTAGTCAGTTTATGACCATAAACACCAACACATGAGTGAACACGTCCTCATATGTTCAAACAAGTTTGGGGCAAACCTACATCTACCGTCTAACAAAAATCTAGATGGATCTGATTTAATCTATTGTAATCCACTCTAACCTAGTCATTATTTAGGTTCATGTGGTTCCACCTAAAATTAAAGTTCAGTTGCTGCTTTAAAAATGTGAGTGTTATGGCTCCTTCTGTGACCTGAGCCTCAGTGTTTCTGGTATTTTCCTCTGCCTCCCTGGAGTCTGCTTCTGCTCTGTGTGTGGAGGAGTGGAGCATCTGCTCACCTGTAGCTCATCGATTGTTGTTTCTAAGCCACCACGTGGTAACACATCCAGGCTACACCGTAGTTTCTGGTGTTTCTTGTGTTTCTAGTTTTTCTCTGGGTCTAGTTCTCCAGTGTTTTTTGTGCTCTACTGAGTCCAGTCTCAGAACTCATCTGGTCCTTTGCTGCTGCTCGCCTCTGTGGCCTGTTCACCTGGTTCGCTGCCATACCCTGCCAGACCATTTGCCTGCTCCAAGCCTCACTTCATTCCTCTGCCGCAGCCTTCGCCATCAGTCCTGAAGGGGGCCCACAGAGACTGCTTATGTACAGGGCCCAGGACTTTGTGCTCTACTCCTGGTGGTGGTCAACACAGAGATCTGAAGACTTCTGTTGAGAAAGATGGAGAGGACCCCTACTGTGCTGGAGCCACAAACAGCCACCCATGGCATGCTGAAGGGGGAGGACTGAGACACACCCACTGCCCTCTCTCTTTCTCTCTCTCTCCTCTCCTGTACTCCACCCTCCAACACACACACACTCTCAGTCACACACACACACACACATATACATTCCTGTTACCCAGTGTTCATTCCTGTTACTAAATTGTGTGTTCCCCAAAAAATGTAATAAAGATAATCCACTATATTTTCTCTATGCTTGGTCCATCATGGTAGTTTTATAATAATTTAATAAATTACATGATAAAAATGCTAAACTTCAGGTTAGGGTTTCTTTTAAAAGGAAAAAATGTCTTTGCAGTTTTAAGAAAAATCCAGCTTGTGAGCATATATTGTGATTTTTTTTTCTTAGTCACAAATATCAGATATTTGAACATGTATCCAACCATTTCTTTAAAATAAACACTTTTCTGGGGCAAAAACAAAAGAATTGAACAACAAACACAAAACAAAGATTTCATATTGTGAAATAAAATATACAGACACAACTATTGACTCCTTTAGATCCAAATTAAATGTGTTCTTCAAACAAAACAAGGATTTAACTGTTCTTAACTGTGTTTGCATGACCTGAATTAACCTCAGTGGTGGATTTACTGTATAATGAGAGCTGATTGTTTCCAGTTTCTTACTGTACGCCACACACGGAAGAAGGAGGGCTCCATGGGTGAAGGAGGATGTCACCACTGAAAGGCACAGAAAGACATCACTAATGTTTGCAAACACTTTCATAGACAGTGCAATCCCACAGTCTCTGTGGAGAGAGCTGAAATCCACTCTCACACACACAAATCCACAAAATCCACTCCTGTAAACCTAGAAGAGTTTGGAGGCAATGGAAGAGAAGCAGAAACTACCAGCAGACAGATGGCTGCAAGGAATATTTAGAGGCTCACTGACTCCAAAGGTTCTGCAAACAAATATTAGTGAAAGGATTGTATATTATTATTCTATTGAAATATTCTTTTCATATGGTTTGCATTTATTTCTGAGTATGTTCTGAATGATGTAGTTGAAATTTAGGACTGTCTGTGTGTGTTATTAGATTTAGTGATGAAAAAGGATTAAATGAATTAAGATTAAATTTAACTTAATTTGGAGGAGTTACAACAAGCAAAAATGTACTTTATTATTACAGTAAATCCATGAAGACAACACACCATCTCCACAGGTAGTTGGCTCGCTAGGTGCATTATCTTCTACGGCCGGAGAGTGGCGCTGTATCACATTTTCTCCCATGTTTTCCTCCAGTTGTACTTCCGGGTTCTAATGTTTACAATTGGTAGCATCGTTGAAACCACAGAGCTGCTTTCCTGGTTGACGAAAACTACCTTTTATGCAAAAACAACATGTGCTTGAAGTGCTAGGATTAATATACAGAGACGGTAGGCTCCTTCTCAGGACTACATCGGTCACAGCCGGAATTTAAACTGTATCTTTGACAGCAGCTAACGACCGCAGCAGCTCAGTCAGGCTGCTCAGGCTAACCGAGCTAGTTCAATTAACACTTAATCAACAGCAGTTTGTTGTAATGTAAAAGCTACAGTGGTCCCGACGTTCGTTTGTGTGTGTGTGTGACTTAATTTTATTAAATTAAATATGAAAAGTGACGACAGCTGTTGGTTTTCGTTTTTCTCTTTTTGCAACGTCATATAACCACATTAAAACATGATGTGTTGTTAAATAGCATTATCACTTAAGGAAAATGTGGCCAAGCAGCAAACAGTGGCTCAGCTAAGAAAATGGAATAAAGTCAGTCCAGTAAAGGCAGCATAAGACACTTTAACTTAGTAGCATTAATTATTTCTTATATCATTTTCCTGCCTTACATTTCTCATCTGTACAGTTGCACAGGTAGCAGGTCCCAGTCTATCACAACTATGAAGAAGAAAAGCAGACATCCCAGGTCATCTGAGACGTCACAGCAGAGCAGCAGGACACAGGTGACTGTGAGCATCAGTGAGGAAAAGAGGACGCCTGGAAACAGAGGGAGACCACGGAAGACTGTTCCTATAACCACAGACAGTTTTTACCACGATGACGCAGCAACAGACAAGACTGCTAACTTAGACTTCAGTGTGACAGCTGCTGACGACACAGCGAAACATCCAGAGAGCAAGTCAAAATCTTCAGGTGAGTGGCAGTCACGCCAAACTCATTCAGAATCTGCCAGGTCACAGCTGCTTTGCCTCTCAGCTTTATTTGCAGATTTATGAATGCAGTTTGGTACAATGTCCATTTCATTTAACTAAAGAAGTGATTAAGTCCAAGGGGACTTTCAGTTCAAGTGCCCAAGAGACTAATTTTTCTTCGAAAACCCATAGAAACAAATGTATTTTTAGGTAAAAACTGACCGTGTTTTTCTTCCACAGGCAGACTATCCACTGCTATCTGCCGGCTCTGTCATGGAAAGTTTTCCCCACGCAGTTTGCGGCACGCCTTCAACAGGTGGTCTCAAGACCCCATCGATATTGTTGACGATGAGTCAGATGCCGCGGCCCAGTCGCCCCTGTTATTCCACACAGATTTCCAGAGACTGGTCGGGGTCCAGTTGAACCGTGACCCCCGGTTATCCGAGCTTTATCTGCAAGAAATGCCACGCTGTTCTACACAAGTGCCACAGCATCCTGATCAGGTTTCTGCAAAGAGTCAACCTCCGGCTAGTTGTAAAAGAGAACATGAAAAGCCGGGTAGTCCAGAATCCGCCTCAGTGTGACTTTATAACTGTGCAGGATTTTCATATGTAGGTGGAAAAAATACAGTTATGAGAAACTGTTTGTTTTTTTTTTCAGGAAGAATGCAAAGTGTCTAGACTCATCAGTTAATCACGGCTCAATACAAATGTTTTACTTTACACTTTCAGAAATCGCGAATACCATGTCAGGTTAACTGACTGCATTTCTCTGTTGCTGTTTTCTCTCAGCACCGCCGCCCCTACCCAGATCCAAAGTGCCCCACAGTCTGGTGTCCTGGGCTCACCACCACGAGAGCAAGGCCTGCCGCCTCCTGCCCCCGACCTGAAGGAGGTGCTGAAGGGTCAGTGCTGGGGCCTGTGAAGGCCGTAGGTTGTGTTGATGGTCACAGACACATCATGGACATCAGTGTACCAACGCTGCTGATCCCGGGTACACGATGGACTTTGCCAGGAGCATTAGGGAGTGGCAAACGGTGATGGTGATGTCAGAGGAGTATGACCTGAGCAGGAGGAGGAGGAGGATGAAGTAGAACAGCCCAGTGGGAATAGAAGGATGCCGGGCGGGGAGGTAAACGCCTGGCTCAACACAACCGCCAGTCGTCACGCACAGACTCAGAGCTCAGCACTGGCTGACTGGACCAGCAACACTGAAGGAGACTGAATTCATTTCACATTTAGGTCAGGAGGTTTGAACCTCGTGACAGTTATCAAATTATTTTGGTGGTAAGATCCTATTAGTTGACCCATCATTTTGTGGTATCACAGAAACCCAAGACCGGCTGGTACTAATAATACGTCCCAGAAGGTGATCTTCTCATTTATAAGCATAAGCATATCAAGTATCATAAAATGAAATCTGCTGGTATTTGTGTTGATGACAACAATCAGATAAGATTTACCTCACAATAAGACAGTTATCATTTTAACTCAGTTACTCAAGTAACTTAACTTTGAATCAACATGTCACAGGCAACCTGTGGAGTGTTTGATGAATTATGTACAAGTTATCGATACGCCAGCACAGAGGCCAAAGTGATGACACACTGCTGATTCACACTGTTCCACTGATGAGCTGTTGGTGGTGGCATGTAAGTGTAGCTGATTAAATGTTTTATGTGAGGCATTCTTGTATGTGAAAGGGAAGTAGAACACAGAGAAGATAACAGTGTGGCTTTACCTTTGAAATTAGAGTACTTGCTTTTCAGTGGTTGTCAGGTGCTGTTAAATTGTAATATGCTATACAAACAGGTATTTTTATTATTTTATTGAGTTATTTATTATACCAACGAGGGTAGGTTAAATGACAGACTAAAACTATTTAATATAAAAATTTGACTCAGTTGTCAACAATAACAACACAGGTCTATATCATCCATCCATTATCCATACCACTCATCCTTTTTTTTTTTTCTAGTTTTTGCTCATGCTGTTTTAGTTTTTCTTTGGAGACCAGTTTGTTTTGTTGCTGAACTGAACTGTGTTGTATTCAGTATATTCAGTATTCAGCCTTCATGTAAACACAACCATGGAGCACAGAAGTGTCACTAACCAGTTTTTCTACTGCAGAGACTGACACACTTAAAACTGTCAGCTTGTGCATGTCTGTATGAATCCCTGACTCACGGGTTGTGTAGATTTCTATAGGTCATGAGGAGGCGGTTCCGCCCGCCCAGGTGGAGGACAGGACAGGTGACAGTGATCTGTCCGGACAGGCATCACACAGCTCATCACAACCATCTGACTGTACATGGCTGATGAAATATAAACCTAGTAGCGTATAATCTGTGTGTGTGTGTGTGTGCCCAGGTCATTTCAGATGAGTTTGAGGAGAGCAGAAAAGGAGGGTTATCAGATGAGTTGTTTGAGCCAGACTCAGACAAGAGGTGGTACAGATACTCTTCAGTAAA
The DNA here is from genome assembly GCA_033238685.1 of Lates japonicus. Lineage (NCBI taxonomy): Eukaryota > Metazoa > Chordata > Actinopteri > Centropomidae > Lates > Lates japonicus. The sequence goes on along the minus strand of BRZM01001005.1, from coordinate 33,579 downwards.
GGTCACAGCTCTAAAGTAGCAGAGATGGACTAAAAACTGATGCTGACACACAAACCCAAGTACTGTTCTTAGTGGTGTCTTCCTCCTCAGAGCTCTCCGTGAGGCGAGACCATATCCCTAGCAAGAGAAGACGGAGCCCAAAGGCCCCAGAGAGGAGCCCAAAATCAAAAAAAAAAGAAACCTGACCAAACCGGCTGGAAGAACAAGTTCAAACTTAAAGGGTCTGTGTAGGCTCAGCAGTTAAATACACGACCTCCATTTAGCATAAGTTCAACGTGTGTAATATGTATTTGAATTGGGGAAGTTGGAAGCAGCAGATTATAGTTTGTTAACATGTTTAGTTGTAGTTACAGTGAGTACACATGTAACATTAACAAACTACTGTTGTGTTGTTTTAAAGAGAGGAGCGCCGCCCAACATCTACAAGTGTCCATATCAGGTTGTACAGCTGTCTACAGAGCTCCTGGATGGTCTGAAGGTCAGAATTCATCCTGACATCATTTCACTGTTAATGAAGTCATAAATATTTAATAAATGGATCAGTAAAGGTGTATGTTACTATTAGAATGTCTAAAATTGATAGTGAAAAAGTGACCTGAGTGCTCATTATTGCTCACTATTCACACTTTAGAATGAACCTCTATGTACCAATCAAAATGAATGTAGAAATAAGTATTTGACACCTGTATAAAGTCTTTTCTCACCTGGCTGATTTTTAGAAACACATCAAGCGAGCATCATGAGGAGGTGAGAGAGCGACTTGCCTGGCCACCTGCTGCAACAAGGTTCCTCATGATCGACCGCTACCTGCAGCGACATCGCCAAACCTTCCATCTACACAGGTGAGCACAGAGAGAATTTAGTTTGTCTTTAGACGACATCATGTTTGGTGCGTTTCTTTACTTCAAGTCTGTGTTTCCAGAGGAGAGGAATCACATCTGTGACCAGTGTGGTCAGACCTTCAAACAGAGGAAACACCTGTCGTCTACCAGAGGAGGCATTCAGGAGCCAAGCCGCTGCAGTGCAGTACAGCCATCGTGAAAACTTCAACTGTTTTATTTAAAACTAGGTGACAAAATCAGCTGTGAGTCTCTAGGTGGCATTTTTTCACATCATTCAATTCAGAAACAGATATAATTTTACAGTTTAAGACAAGTTTTAGAAAAAAAAAGACCATGTTTTTAAGTTTTTAAGTGGCAAATATTAGTGTACAAACCCACTGGATCCTATATTTCCACAGTGGAGTGCAGCAGTGTCTCCACCTGACCTTCCATGCCTCTTTTCAGGACTCCTGATAACAATAACTTCAATGGGTTATTCTCTCAGATTTGACAAAAGCTCCAAACAGGCCCAGTAGAAGAGCAAACAAACTACTTTCACAAATCAAACACAGACTTATTAGATTTTAAATGTCTTCCCTGGCAGGTGAGGTGTGTGGGGTCGAAAGTCACATGCAGCGCCACTAAAATACCATACGACCAAACACGCCGCAGGGCTGACCTGGAGTTCGCCTCAGTTCGATGTGCGGGTAAACGCTTTGAAAGGCCCACAACCTGAACGCCCACATGTCCATGGTCCACCCCTCTGACTCAGGCTGAGTGGGCTCAGAGAGGCAGCAGCCAGCAGCAGCAGCAGCAGCAGTATAGCAGCAGCAGCTACTATACTCTGACCTGCACACCATCACTCTTGACCGGGAGAGGTGGTTCAGCAAGACCAGGACAGATGACGAGTCTAGGTCCAGGTGTGCTGTAGGGTAATATGTTGTGGGTCAGGATCAGTTTGTACCTGATTGAAAGACAGGACCTGTTGTGTGGCTTCACTGACCAACACAAGACAGATGTGTTTTGATTTTTTACACCAACTTACTTCAACTTTAGTTTAGTTTTTGTGTCATAGGAACAAACATGTAGTTTCTTTTTCAGTGGTGATAGAGATCAACACACCCAGCTCTCAGCTCTTTTATATAGATTCATTACTACTGATTCTCATTCCAAATGAATCTGTGTCATTGTCAGAATGCAAGTTTAGGTTTTAGTTTTGGCTTAGAAGACAGCAGCTTTTCCTTCTTTGTGCTGCAGTTTAACCTGAGGAACAGGTGGGCACGTTGTTACCAATAGACTGCTGAAGGTCATCTTCTGAAAACATGACCTGAATTCATGCTGCCAGCACAGTGCCAGGCAGTATCCCACACAACAGGAGGTGCACAGTGCAATTTGTCACTTGGTGAGGAGTTGAGGTGTAGGTCACCTGCAACTCTTCTCTTCTAACAGCTGATTGCTTCTGATCCTGACTCCTCCATTACCCCATGCTGTTTTGTAAAGTCAAATCTGCTGTCCAGAAAATGAACTAAATTACCTGTGTCATAGTAGCCATCTCTGACTTCAAACGTATTAACCACACTGCAACAGATGTTTACGTGACTGGTTTACAGTAAACCCGTTGTGTTTCTAATTGTTGAATGCTTTTAATGTGAAGCATGACTCAATAGAAGTGTTGGGTTTGTATTAGCAGCAACTTAACACGGCTCTGACAGTTTGAAGGCTGAGAGCTGAACATCAACTGAATCAAATTACAAACAGTAACTCTACGTCTTATGTTCATAGGCAGACCATGTTACCAACAATTACAGAGGGGGGTTTGATTTCATGAAAATCTTTGGAGGCTTATAATTTGAAAAGAAACAACCACTTCAGGTGCCTCTGTTACACATCTGATCTGATGGAAAACCTTTATCTTTAACTGTCTATGGACTATTTGGAGTTTTACAGATGTTTTAATCCATAGCTAAAGTACATTAGCAGCCACTTATTAACAACCTATGTGTTCTTCTTGTTTTCTTGAATCCATGTGCTGTGTAAGCTGCGTCCGCAGTGCAAACAGCTGTGCAAAATGATTCCCAGAACATAGTTCTGTTTTTCTTAGGTCATTGTTGGTACCATTACAGTGCTAAGAGAGTTTGTCTCTGTATTGTAAGAACAAAAGGGCTTCAGATGTACATACATATAAAGTTGTGTGTGCAGTATGTACAAAATAAATTGTAGACCTTTTACAAAACTGATTATCACCAGTTCTTCTACACTTCACAGGTGGAGATGTGAACAGTGAAGTGCTCTCTTTAATAAATATTAGAAAGGAACATGTTTCTATTAAATGCAAAGTTACATTAGAACAAACAGAGAACATACTGTACAGTCAGTTACTGTTGAAGAGACACCTCCCGCTGGGGAGGACAGTATCTAGCAGTTTCTCCTCAGCTACTCAGAGAAGTCCATCTCTAGGCTGAGACTCTGAGAACCCGAGTGCACAGACAGAGCTGCTGCCACCTCTGGGTCAAGGTCTGCACACTGGGACTCCAACTGGACCAGGACACCAACGACAGAGACCCGGACAGGAACAGTGATTGAGACAGAGGTGGAGAGGTGAGTGAATGTTTTTGATGATGAAATGCAGGTGTTTGTCGTTGGTTACCTGTCTCTGCGTTGGCTGGAGGACAGGCAGTGGGGCGTCTGTGAGATCTTTCGCAGAAGAAACTGTTTAGTTATCGCTCAGAATCTGGGAGAGGCTCCAACTGACAATACAAGTAATGGCCCCGAGTTCAGTGTTCAGTGTCACAAGAGGTTGGAAGTGCAGTCAATGTGAAAGACAGTACACCATCACAGGGCTCAGTCACCTGTTTTCAGAGAGTTCAGCCCGGGGTGGGTGTAGGTGTGTGTGTCCTCCAGGAACAGCTGCAGCAAACTGATGTAGCAGAGGAGGCGGCGAGGTGTGGAGGAACCTGGATCATCGCACGGCTCTCTGCAGCAGGTCAGGACTCTGCTGGAGCAGCAGGCTGAACACACACACACAAACGATCATTTACACAAGTTTATAAGTTTACAAAGTATAAGCTGCAATAAAAAGGGTGCTGATGCTACATCTAAAAAAAGAAAACAGTTATAAATGCTGTAACCTGCAGTTCAATAGATGTTTAAGATTTCTGCAAACATCAAACAAAGATCAACATTACTTTTATTGGTTGACTTATGGCGATGTGAAGCGTTATTAGAGGAAGATCTACAATGAGTCTAAAGCTGGAAATCTTCTCGCACACATTCATGTTAGTATTCTTGAAAACAACTTCACCTGAATTAAGCAACACTGAAAACTCACTAGCAAGCCCAGGGCATCAGTCAGAGTGAACTCATCTGATGTCACCATGGTAGCACTGAACTGATAAACGCACATTCTAGAGTCAGGAAAAAAGCACATCAGTTTTTACAGTAACAAATCACACAACACAAAATCACATTTTAATGTCAGTGCCAACATTAGATTTCATCTGACAAATAATCTGATGTTCTCTGCCAGCTGAGAGTGTTGTTGTGGAGTGATGTGAATGCTGACTATACCGTTAATTAAGATGAGCAGCCAGTCGTAGAGTCCACCACCACAGACAGGCTCGGGAGCATAAACTCCAGGCTTTTTGATTGTTTCTCTCCTACAGACACAAACAGACAAAACAGTATTTGCACATTATTCTCATTTCACAGATCGTGAACACATCATTCCTATGAACCATGTCTTGAGTTTATTTGTGTTATATAGTTCTGTGTTTTTTGTTTTGACCTTTGAGTGTGGACTGTGTAAATAAAGGTGTGAAAACTTTGAACACTTTGGGGAAATGTCTTATTGCTTTCTTTGATGAAGTTAGATTTATACACACTAATTATGATGCTGGTTAGCTTGAAAACAGCATAAAAAGTGAGGATAGACAGATTATAAATGACGTATTCAACGACACTGACATTGGCATCTGCCTTTTTAAATCCGGCCCATAAGCGATCAATTTAAAAACTGGGTTATTTTGGCTCTGATACGGCGCGCTGTCTCTGTCTGCAGTTACTACTCTGTCTCAACATTGTCCCACAGCACCATCTGATTGGTTACGCGCAGAGCCATGGCACAGATAACAGCCAATCAGCGGTGGCTATTGCATGCTGATACTCTCATATAGCAGAGGAGAAAAGTTTGCTGGGTGGGCTCGGGAGCAGATATATGTTTGTTACTGTAAAAACTTTAGGGAGCTATTTATTTGTTTTTCACTTAAGTTTTCATTTAACCTCAGACATGCTGTGAGCCTGGGGCTCCCTGCACTTTTGTTAAATTTGAAAACAAAGATGTCTATTGTCTAAGATAAAAAAAACCCAGCACAACATGTTGCAAATCTGAAAAGCTGTTAATAAGCATTATGCTTAAAGGCATTTAAGCGAGATTAAGAATCTTGGAGTTTGTATTATTCAAAATTTTGACACTTAATATTTTCACTTTTACTGCAAATAATGTCAAATACTCGGTTATAAAAGTAGTATGACTACTAATAATCGGTATCGGCCCTGAAAAAACTTATATCGGTCTATCTCTAATAAAGGTGAAAGCAAGTTATCCTGGCTCTGTCAAATGTAATAAAGTCCTTCTCTTACTTTTCTGGGGTAACAAAAGAATCACATTAGCCAAGCTAATGGTCTCCTGGCTGTGTCTAAGTGTGTTTCCCAAAATCTCAAACTGCTCCTTTAACAATGAAGCCACTTGAAGACAGAAACATGGGGTCAGCAGCTGGAGAAGGCTTCCAGTTTCTCATCATTTATCCATTATTTTCATACTGAGCATGTCCTTCCTTGACTAATGTTGTGTGTATATGTTGTGTGCTGATGTGTAATAAGAGGATCCTGGATGAACAGATGAATCAGAGAGATATGTTTTATTCATCTCAGACCTGTCTGTAACTGCCTACATAAACCAGAACATAACCTGTTGGTGTTAGTGGACATGGTTTGGGGCTATCTTGATAGTCAGATACCTGAGGATACAGGAGGCGCTGACAGATAGTCGTTTACAGATTGGGAAGAGCAGAAAAACCAGCACCTGAAGGAAGAAATGAGACAACGGCAGATAAATATATGAAGCAGTGGAAAACACACAGAAAGCAGCCCCTGATCAGACACAACTTTCTATGAAAGAGCTGAAAAGAGATCATTCTTGGTAGCATTATACTAACTGTCATTTATTGTAAATACTGAAAATTTTGAATGGAAAAATCTACAAATACACTCTTTGGTTTTGACTTAAGGTGGTGAAATGACCTGAGTATAAGTAGTTTTAACTCTCACCCTGTCTGTACTGTGCCCCTCTCTGGCTGCAGCACATTCAGAGGCGGCACTGTAGCCCTGGCTGCCCCCCCGACTGCAGGCTGGTGCAGACTGGAGAACAACAACAGAGCTGGAGCTGGAGGCAGTGGCAGTGATGGACTGAAGAGAGCCAGACGGGGATTAAAGTCAACTCACTGTGAGCCAAGTGAACTGGTAAGATTTTTCATCCTGCACACTGGCGGTGAAATATTTCAACAATAACACGATTAAGGAGGTGGATCAGAGGTTTAACCTGTGGGCCCGGCCCAGTGCTGACAGTCAGAGAGGGCTGCATCTGCTCTGACAGGGGCTCTCCACCACACAGTCGACTCCAGAGTGACACCAGCACTGGAAACAGACGCTCCCACCAGTGCTACACACACACACACACAATCATCATGAAAACAACCACACACACATATGACGCGTCTATGGTCAGTTTCCCTATGATTTCCTTTTGAGGTTTTGTTTCCCAAAATAACTACAGCAGGAGCTTTCATTTTACCTGTTACATCTGTCTTACCAAGTCATTTTTAGTTGTATATTGAACTCTCAATGTACTTTTTTTTTAAAAATTCTGATAAAGGGTGATGTTTGATTTAAGGAAAGTCTTGAAAAACAAAACAAGTGGAAAAATTACACACTTAACTGGCAGATTTCACAGACTCCATAGAAAACAGTGGTTTTCCAAAGTGGGACAGTGACACAATAACTGATGGACAATATTTGCATTGTGCCTGACCTTTACCAAAAATAAGAAAATGATTCTGTCAAACCTAACTCTCACTAAATACAAGATTAATCACTAATACAGTATTCTTAAATGTTTAAACACTTTTGTGCTCCAAGTGCTGACTAAGGAGTCACAAATGCTGATGTTCTGACTTATGAGGAGATGAAAAGCTCAGGTGTTACTATCAACCCATGGGTCTGAAACTGCAACAACAGAAATCAGCTGTGGTTCATTTATAATCAGATACATGTCCAGAAGTGTCTTCCATGCAAAGATATCAGTATTAGTATTTACTGGTTCAGATCAATGAATGACTCAAAGGGAGAATGGAAAAGTTAATTCAGTTTAAATGGAGAACAGTAAGTACCACTGTAGGTCAGCAGCA
>BRZM01001004.1:84161-138912 GCA_033238685.1 Lates japonicus | reverse complement strand
AAAAAAAACATGCACAACTTTTGCTTACATATACATAGAACAGACACACAGTCAGTGATATGCATGCAAGTAACTGTCACTCTGCTTTCACCCACCTGCAACCACAAAGACACAAACTGCATGCACACAAATACACAACTAAACCCAGAGCGACAGAGTGAATGAATTGTGTGCAGAGTTCTGATGGTATTAACAATAGAGCAGATATACATTGGCAGCCCTAGAACTAGTCACCTACAACAACTGACAATGAATAACTATGTTAAAGTGGATCACTATCTGTCATTTAGTAATTAATTCTAGGGGTGTCATGTTCTGGTGTTGGGTGTTGACTCCAAGGTGTCCGGCAGTTAACCACTTTTTTTGATTACGTTTTTGGGCGTTCTGCCTTTAGTGATTGTAAAGATACAGATAGGAAACAAGGAGAGAAAGATGGAATGACCTGTAACATTGGTACCCAGTAGAAATCCGACGTGTCATGTTGCGTTTGTGTGCCTTAACCATTACGCCACCGAAAGCAGTAATCACTACGTTTAACAATGTAATTTGTTTTTCAAACAATCCAACAGATTCAATGATTACTAATAATGGGAAAAATGCCTGTGGTTTTGTCTTTATCTTATAATGTAAGTTACTTAGGTTAAAACACCTTCAGCTTTGCTAACAGTGCTTGACTTGCTTATTTAGTGAAGTGTTGGTATTTGCTTATGGAGACCCTTTTCTATGAAGCAAGATGAAAGCAGTTGCAAACATTGTTAACTAAGGCTAAAGCTGTAGCTGCTTCACATTTCAAGACTTACAGTGGTTGGTAAACATAACCAATGAAAGGAAAGGTTATGTTTTGATAAATAAAAACTACAACTCCAAAAAGCTGTTTGCCGGGCTGTAATGCTGCCTAACTGTTATGAGGACATTAATTAACTCAACCCTGCAGTATTATGCTACCCATCCCAGCTGGATGCAATATAGTGGTATAAAAGCAATAAAGAAGCACTTATTTATTATTTGGACAGTGAAAAATATACACAATATCAGTAATGCAGTTTTGCCATCTGACTGAGAGATAAGGCCACCCCTACAGAGCTGGAAAAAAACCTTACCTGACCTGGTGTGTGTCCTGTGTAAATGAAAGCCAGAGAACAAAATGAGAAAATACCATGGTAACCATCTCGCCCTGCTCAGTCATCCCATTACCTCTGTTCTAGTGTGTGTCTGTGTGTTGAGCTGTTCGCTGTGAAATGACAGTCAGTCTGAAGTATGAAATAAAAATTTACACGACAGATTCTACGCTTAGATCCAACACTACAGTGTGCATGTCTTTAACTCAAGAGTTTGCAGCCCTGGTTAGCTTCTTAACATCTTTTCAGTGTAAATATGGCATTACACACAGGTGTAACACAATATACATAAATGTTCTAAATAACAGAACATTCATGTATCCCTTTTTGCCATTTTGCCATAAAATCAGTGTGGCATTGTGTTGATACAGCGCCAGGATAAAAACTAAAATACCCTATGCGATCATCTATAGCTACCACCTGCTTCATTATATGAAGTCAGTCTCCAAAGCTGTTTCAATAGTAAACTTTTACCATGCAAAATTACCACAAAAACTTGTACACATTTAGGGACAATATTATATTTTTTCACCCCTTGTACACTCTGTAAAATCCTTGCTGGAAAATGTTCAACAGCATACACATGCTCTGAGACAATCCAGTGCTGCAGGATGTCAGATAAAGCTACAGGCTGTATGCTAGAGGTGTGTATGGCGGTGGCTCTTTTGTCAGAGTAAGTGCTGCAAACATACCCAGTTTATAACACACAGATAATATGCAAACACACAAAAAATAGATAACAGTATGCCTGTGCACAAACAAAGTATTATTTTAGCAGATGCACACAAGTAGGAACGACATTAGTCTTCTGTCTCTTAATTCAAAATGGCCTCTTGTGGTATTCATGCAGCTCATTTCACAACAGGAAGACACTTCTGAATACTGTACCCTCAGGCTTACAGGACATTTGAAACTGCTTAACACAACCAATAAACAATGGAGGAAATCTAATTTATGCTTTAAACTGTAGCTTGCACAAACTGTCAAAATTCATATAACTTTCAATCTGCTTCTGAGGTCACTTCTGTGTTTCTCTGTGTAAGCAAATCATCATGACGAAACATTTACATTAAGATGATAAAGGCAGGAGTATTTACCATTTAGGAAAGTAACAGCTCCTTGAAGTGTATTTGAAATTTGCTTTATCTTTATCTAACCTAATGGCATTCACTGATTACAAAATGTACTTGTATTCATATGGAGCATGTAAGGTAAGCCACAACAACCTTTCTCCAAAAAACAAACTGAAAATCCAATCTAATCGGCACACAAATGCTAATTTCTGTCCAACAGTAAACATTCTACACAGTGCAGAGCATTTAATTAGATGGAGTCTGTGGTTCTTAAGATACAGTGACAAAGATCTGTTACATGTTCGTATCTCATCTCCACTTTGTTAAGTTGAAGAAGGGAGGCCCTGCTTAAGAGAGAATGAGAGGAAGAGATAAAGTCTAACAGCAGATGAGTTCTAGAGAAGCAGGGAGAGAGGGAGGAGGAGAGAGTGAGAAAGTGCGGAGTATTGAAGGGGGATCCAAACCACTTGTTATCCACAATTCCTTTTCTTTCCACCCCATTTGGGCTAAATGTGGGCTGGCATGCCTTTGTTTGAAGCAAGCAGGGAGTTGGGGGTGTGTGTAAGGGTCATGGGGGGTTCTCAAGCTAGACACTGGTCAAAGAAATTCCTAAAAAAAAAAGAAGAAAGACATAAAATAAAAACCTCTCTGGATAAAAATGCCCTTACTTCACCCAATGATTGGATCTCTTTTGAAAAACAAAAACTGACCTTGGGAATATATGTTCCATTTTTGCAGCACATACCTCTGAGGCTTTCCCATCCCCTCTGGGGGGGGGCAGGTGGCAGCTGCTCTGCCCCTCTCCCTTTCTCTGACGCTCTGGCAGACAGGGTCAGCAGCTCCAGCCCACACTACTGCCTCTAACATTAGCAACGCTTTGGGAGGAAAAGCCATGTGGAGCTGCCCATCACTTCCATCTACACAACACATTACATGTTCAGCCCCCATAATGATCACACTCCCCTTCTCTCTCTCTTCTTTCATCACTCATTTCCTGTAGGGGGTTGAAAACACATCTGACTGTGTTTGCTGGGAAAGAGAGCAGCTAGTCTTTTTTACACCCTGATCAGGGATCTCCCTTGAAACCTCAAACATCTAACGACATTTCTGCAGTTATTTGACTTTCTATCTTAACGATTAAAGGGTGACAAAATGAGTCTCCCGTATTTAACAGAGCCTCTGTCTGAGAATTAATCAAAAAGACAACTTCCCCTCTGCGCAAATGTGTGACTCCACTGCATGAGTTAAAAGCTGTCCTTTACCCAGCTTTAACTTGCTGCACAATCTTCTGGAAGCAGCCACTGGCTTCTAAAGCACACAATATTCACACAAAGAGAAAACACAGGAAGCTTACCTCACTTTGTAGCAACGTACAAGCCGTTCAGCAGTCCATCACCCAGCACTTTCTCCCTAGAGTTTGTGGCAGCAGCAGCTGCAGAAGAAGCAACAGGCGAGAATAAAGGAGTGTACCAGAAAGAAACAAAGATGAGAGCAAGAGAGAGGGAGACAGAACAGTAGAGGGGGAAAGGAGAAGAAATGGCTGAGACAGAGCTAATGGATACTGACAGACTCAAAGAGACTCCTAGTTTGAGCAGGAGGTTTGTTGAAAGCCCACAAACTAACTCGCTCCTCTCGCTGCCTGCCTGCCTGCCTGCCTCCCCAGCTTGACGTCAGAGCAGTCACATGACCTCAGTCTGCTGTGGAGGGGAAATGAAAGAGGAGGGGAGACAGAGAGAGAGAGACAGAGAGGGAGAGAAAGAGAGAGACAGAGAAGCCTGCGTTGCCATGGTAACAGGCACACTGCACTGCAACGATTTCAATAGGTCGTTCATTACACACAGACAGGATTCTACACACAGAGAAGCTGGAAGCCAACCAGTGCTGCGTTGACAGACTAATTCCAGAAGATGAACAGAGTCCAGGAGCTTGAGAGAGAAAAGGAGGAAAATTAGAAACTGATCAACGTATGAGATTTTCTTACATTTTCTCAGAAACATAATCAAAGGAATGTGCACCAGACAAAGTGCACTTTTGAACTGGTGCCAGTCTTTGAACCAAAATAAACATGTTCTGCTACTTACGCTTCTTTTGTTTTTACTTACAATTCTGACATTTTGAGGGTATGAAGGAAGAGTAGATTAAGATCATTTACGATAGAATTCATATATTTGCCATGATTGGTTCTAAAGACAGAAGAGCTTATAAGTATCTGGGTTAAATGAAAACACAACTTTAGGTATTAGAATGAGCCTTTGATCTACGCTAAGCATTCTGAAGTCACCACAAATTCTTCACTTCTTTTGTATCTGCGATTCATTCAACTAATAAAGAACTATATCTGTACAGTTGAGTATGGAGATTAAGAAAAATAAGAAACCAGTCAGTTTCATTTCTTTATGGAAGAGGGAAACATAGTAGCTCCAATTGGTTTTTATTTCATTTATATACTGTGAGATGAGCTGAAGAAGCAACCTCAATACAAAGATTAGATTTCACATAATATTATGATCAACAGCCAAACAGCAATAACAGTTAAATCAACAATGGTGCCAATCAACAGTGGTCATGGGTATGGATTATAACTTCGCGTCTCATTAGGGCAGAGTAGATTGATGCATTGTCACTGTCAGAGTTAAGGAGGTACACTGACCGACTCTTCAGGTGGCAGTGTTTACAAAAGATATCAGTAACGCCTGTCTATGCAGTAAAAGAGTGGTATTCCAGGTGATTTGATGTTGTACATTAAATAAAAAATTCTATTTCATAAATTGATATTTGTATGTACATAATATGAACAAACTTTGTCACTGGGATTTATCTTTCCACAACTAAGACATTTGTGAACAAGGAGAAAAGCAACTGGAGGTTTGCGTTGGGGAGGAATCTGGGATCTGATCCGGGAAACTGGGATGGACATTTTCATTGCTTTTGGATGTCGATAGATAGCAACGGGTGAAACTTTGGCCAATGCCTGCATCTGCCTTAGCTCTCACATGGCATGGGTAAGCGGAAGTCTATCTACAAAGCCGGTGTAATGTCACTGTTTACCCTCATTTGAGGAAAAGTTAACTTATATAAAACAGCTTTTATTGTAAATTATGAGAATGATAAGGTTGTTGGTTATGCTATGACATTAATGGATTAGACTGAAAAAATAACTCCTGATTTGCCAAAAGCATGTCTTGGTTTAGTATAGTCTAGCATATCTGTATGTATGTGATTAAGTCCCATAATAATCTAATGTTAAAGACCCCATGAAATGGACAACTGTACTTATGTTACTTACCCATTTGCTGTTCTTTATCCAGATAATCCAGCACAAACAATACAACATATAAAAGATATATTTCACTAAATCACACTTTAGATGTTTAGATGCTATGCTACCATCGAGCCATGACACCACACTGTAGAATAACTTCACGAATGATTAAATAATTATCAAAAGCAGGAATGCAAAAGCATCTGGCTAGGCTATACGGCAGAGGTAAATATGCATAACAACACAAACCTGAGCCATGTTGTGGTGATAAAGGGGAATTTACTTTAACATAAGGATTGTGGTAGCTCTTTGATATTACTTGAGTTGTGTCTGCTTAATTATGTAGCATTTTGCATTTTTTTCATATGTATGAGACAAAGACGAGGTGTGCAGTGTGGGAAGAAAAGAACTATTTCAGGCCAGCTAAAGACCTCCTATCCCATCCCTCCCACCAAAGCTGTGAGTAATGGCTGAAGCTTTGGTCTGTCTACATTCATTTGGATAGCATCTGCTGGCCTGTTGAATGGAGGCTAGCCCAGAGTGGTGGGGTAATGTGGGAGGGTGGGCTGAGGTCAGCTAAGTGAAACCACCCCCTCTGAAACTACTGTGAGAAAGGGTATGTATGACTAAGTAAGAGGCATGGCGGACGGAGTACAAGCCGAAATTCCATAGCGGGGGCAGAGAAACTAACAGAATACAGGAAAGATAATTAACCGCTTCTACTGCTAGGTAAATATGACTGTAAAGATCCTGCTGAGGAGTAAAGCAAGAACAAGAGGAAAAACCATCATGATAGAGAAAACAGTCTGTCAGGTAGAGGGACAAATTAGTTAGGATTAAAGCCTGCTGAGTCCTGGGATTAGTGGGCTGACTGGTGATGCATGATGATTAAAGTAACATGGTCCTTCAGAATAAGTTTTAGAGAAACATTGTCTACCATTGTATATGCTGTTTTAGAGAAGCACTATATACTGTTTTATAAGAGCTGCCTCTGAAAGTGGATCCAAAGGCGTCATCTACATGAAGGGCTAAATGATAAAGGCAAAGCATTCCACTGGTATGGGGACAGGCTGCTGAAAATGATTGCAGTGCAGGTAATCGTCAGTCACTGTACTGCATTTTCACCCTCCTGCATACCAGGCCAGATCACTGTGGAAAAACAGAAATGTCTAGATTTTTCAGCCTCTGAAAAATGCAAAGATTTGGTATTGTAAACCATCTTATCTGGACTTTTAAAAGGTTCTGTTTTTTGTTTTTACTGCTTTAGACCTGAGCAGCGCTCTGCAGAGGAATGTAACCAGCTTCTGTGTGTGTGTTAGGATGTAGGTGGGCACAGGCACTAGAGGGAATTCCTTCTCCAGAAGGCTCCAGGAAGCAACAGCATGGGCGGAAGAGAAACAACTTTTCTTTTCCACAAACCCCTGTAATCTTTGAAAAGGAAACACCCCAGCACTGTCAGTGAAACTCACGCCTAGATAACTCCATTATTGACTGCAGTATGTCACTAAAATCAGCTCAGGGTACAAAAACCTCAGGAATGAAAGTCAACAGACTCACAGATTCATCCATCCTTCATCCATCCATCCTTATCCGCCACTCTATCCAGGGTTGGGTTGGTGGTAGGAAATTGCTACAATTAACTTCCCTCTCAGTAATGTTTTCCAGCACCCAACTGGAGACTCCCAAGACCAGTCCCAAACAGGATGCCCAACCCACCTCCTCAAGTGGTCTTTTGACACAAAGGAGCAAATAGCTCTACTCCAAGTCCTTACCCATCTCTAAGGCTGAGTATAACGCTGCAGAGGAACTCATTTCAGCTGCTTGATCAGCAATCCATTCTTTGTTACTATCCAAACCCACAAACCACATAGGTGAGACCAGAAAGTAGATCAACTGGTAGATCAAAAAGATTTGCCTGCCAGCTTAGCTCCCTCTCACCCCTCCTAAACGCCTGCTTCTACTGCTGTCAACACATCAATCCAGCCCCACTGCACTCAGAGAGAAGACCCCAGGATACCTAAACTCATTCCAAACTTCCTTCACTTGGGGAAGGAATGCTAGCAGTGCAACCTCTATTTTCTGCTAGCTATGGCCTCAGACCTGAGGTGCTGACTTTCATCCAACCGCTGCACACCAGCTGCAAACCCCCAGTGCATGCTGGAGTGATGAAACCAATAAACCACATCATCTGCAACATGGAGAAGCACCCTGAGGCCCCCTACCTGGACATTCTCCACACTAGTTGCACCCAAATCCCTGTCCATAAAATCACAAACAGATTGATCACTAGAACAACCTGGCCAACACCCACCAGAAATATGAACACAACTCTCACTCCGGGTTACATGGGGACTGAGGATAGTAATGCCAAAGCCCCATATTCCTGCAGTATCCCCCTATAAGATGCCCTAAGGAACCCAGCTGGCAGGCCTCCAAGTCCACAAAGCACATGTAGCCTGAATAGGAAAAACCCCATAACCCCTCATAAAGGGTAAGAGTCGGTCCCCTGCTCCATGGACAGGATAGAACCTGCATCACTTCTCCTGAATCCAAGGTTTGATGTTGTCGCTTGCATTTCCATTCCGTTAATTATGCCGTAATCTTTCCTGGTAAAATGTATTCTTATGGTTGTGACTGTTTTTGTAAAAGTGAATTGTTATTGGATGGTGAGACCTGAACCTTAAGGTTGGACCCTGTATTAGCGAAGCCAGGACAAGCTAATCTCAGCTGGACCGGATAACAACAGATTATAAGATGAATAATCATTTCTCGTTTTTAAAGGAAGGCCCAGGGCTGTTAACAAGATTTCTTTATCTAACAAATCAGTGAATGCTTATATGGAAGACAGACACAGTGACTCCCCACAGTTTTTAAGTTAGTAGCAAAAGGGTGTTTCACCATTTCACTTAATGAATTTAGCATTTGAGAAAATGCCACAGTCACAGCTGCTTGTCTAAGTATACATAAGACCATAAAAAAGTCATTAAAAATCCTAAAGGTACCCTCTCTACTAGTGGTGTAAAAGCAGGATGTCATCACTGTCACTACTGATTCCTCTGGAAAAAGAGTGTAAGTCATGTTGCTTGATTAGGAGATTAGTGGGCAGTGCCTCCATTAAATGTTTGTATTTTTTCCGCTTTCCTGTAGCCCTTTGCACGGCAAACACTTTGTAGATGTCATGACAGGTACAACTGCATCAAGTGAGAGTTTTGAAAGCCCAGTATCTTTCTGTTTGAATGAATGTGTACCGCCAATTACAACACATATAAGAATCAGCAAAACCTGGCCAGCAGACAGGGAAGTGAATTCATGTGGTAATGAATGTAAAGAACGTGGCGACAATGGTTAAGGAGGTTCGAGGAAGGAAGAGGAGGGGGGCTGGGGGATTATATATGATAAAAAAACAAACAAAATCTACTTGTGTTACGTTACTGCATATGAGGTGGGGCGAAGCCAACGCAATCCTTGCTGAACAGGCTACTAATGTACCACACAAACAACACCAAAACAAATGACAAAAATATATTAAAGGTGTATGTTTTATAACCATAATTTATATTATTACAGAAAAATCTAAAATATTTATGCTTAGAGATAACCAATTAATCAGTAGTGACAGAAGCTGCACATTTCTAAAAAGATGCACTGACTAATACTAGGACCACCTGAAATGGTTAGGGGTGAGAGACACACACTTTCATACAACACACATGCATGCATGCCCTAAACTCACACATCATATTTTTTCACTTCTATTGAAGGATCACTACTTGCTTTTCAGCCATTAAAATATAAATGATATAAACCTGCTTTGGCAATACTAAACTTGATAAAAAAAGTAAAAGATAAATTTGAATCTAGAGAGGCATACTGTGATACATCGCAATTAGAGTACTCCTCCTTTCTCT
The DNA here is from genome assembly GCA_033238685.1 of Lates japonicus. Taxonomy (NCBI): domain Eukaryota; kingdom Metazoa; phylum Chordata; class Actinopteri; family Centropomidae; genus Lates; species Lates japonicus. Next base: position 129,551 of record BRZM01001004.1, on the reverse strand, counting down.
CTTGCATACTTGTTTTCCATTACCCATGTTCAACCAGCTAGACAACCTGCTGTATTGAAGTGAGGCACCCAAGTTGCTTGGAGCTTGGGGCAATTGTTTTGAAATATAGAGGACTACCTCTATCTGCCTTCATAATAAAATTAGTAACAGTAATTGAAGTGACAGGTTACCGCCCTTTGTTATAATAGAAAAGCTACCACTGTTTGTCTCGTTAGGCTTATGCTTGAATAAAGAAAGAATACACGTAGAAGAGGAACATTATACAACTTAATACAAAGCAGAACTCAAAGCTAAGAAGACCTTGTATACTGCCAAGACCTTGCATATTGGTGCTTTGTGTTAAATACTAAAACAACATGTTAACATGATCTATTGGTGACAACGCTAACATGGATGGCTAGTCACCTGCCTTTGTTGTCACATGCAATAAAATGCATTTATTTGATTCAAAAAAGTCAGACCAACAACATGTCATACAACTAGTTCCTTTCTAGAAAACCCATTCTACAGTGTTTCAGTTCTAAGGGACAGGCTTCCGCTTACAACAACTGAAGATGCATGTTATGCATCAGTGGAGTAGAAAACATCTTCACAATGTTATTAAAGTTTTATATGCAATGATACTGCCAACATCCACATTCAATTCAATCTAATTCACCCCCATTACAGGAAAGCCGAATCACAACAAAAAAAGTAATCTAGCTACATTCTTTTCATATAGAGCAGGTCTAGACCATACTCTACTTTACAGGGGAGACCCACAGTTCCCATGAGCAGCACTGAAGCAGGCAGGAAAAACCTCCTTTGGTGAGAAACCCTCAAGCATCCAGACTCAGGTGGGCGCCATCTGCCCCGACCGCTGGGTTGAGAAATGCAAGCAGGCACTCACAAGATTTTACAATCAAAAACAAAAGAAAACTACAATTGATAAATGTTAATACCATCAAATAGTCATGAACACACAGTAACTGGGTGCAGCTTGGGTCTTACCATAAACTAAATTTTTCCTGCAATTTCAGTGTAAATCTATCCCTTAATTTTAATAAAATTCATGGCTTGGTCCAGATAGCTGGAGCTAGAAGCTAACCACCCACTCCATTCCACTCATCACTTTGAAATTTGTAGTATGAACTTAGTCATTTGCTTATTTCCGCCCCTGCCTGCACATGCATCTTCTTGATGTTGTTCGTCTAGGCATACTGATGCTTTGTACCAAATACTTTAACATGCTGATGTTTTAGCACATGTACTGTCTATCACATTCACTATCTTAGTTTAGCATACAGCATTTACAAAACTAAGATGTAATCTCTAGATTACCTAACCATCTCTGCTAGTCGAACAGTCCTGTAGCGCAAACAGGTCCGCATGAACTGTACCTTATGTCAGAAGCATCAACTGCTGTGCCTACATCCAGCTACTATCTAAGCTTTAAAAAAATAACTGCTTTGTGAACATTACAATAACTTAGTTTCAATAAAGTATACACCTCACACATCTTGCAAACCTTTAAATGAAACCACTTAAAATCAGTAACCACTGTCACACATACATACATAATTTTTTTTTTTCCAGCCCTGCTACTCAATCTATCCAGTAAATACTGAGATGTTTGCGTGGTGGACCCCAGCCAACCCACAGACTCCATACACCAACACTGGCAGTTTGCCATGCTGATTTATTCTGCAGAAAAGGGAAGGAAACTGAGGCACAATATTACATTTGTTTGCAAAGGGTGAATAGAGAAACATAAGACAAAGATTCTACAAACCCCACTCTACAGGGCTCCACAGAGATCAGAGTGAACTTTACAAGAAAGTGGGGTGAATTTCAGGAGGAGTTAGTTTTAAGTCTTTATCTTCAATTATCCCTGATCAAGAACTTTATGATGGACCCCATTATAACAGAACACACAATAATCGTGGGATCACAGCTAGTGTATTTTTTTTCACTTTAGATAGTTTTATTTATCATTGATGCTGACAGACCAAAGTTCAGCTCATAAAAATGAAACATGTTAAAATAATCTTAATGGAGCTTTTGAACAAAACAACAAACTATTTCTCTCAGGAGTGTCTCACCACCACGACTCTCTCATCTTTCTTGGTAGTCATAATAATTATATTACTGTATGACTCAACCTTGACGTGTCTGTATTACAATCCAGAGTGTGAGAAGAAATATTATTTACAGAATGTATTTATTTAATCCAATTTATGGCTGGTGAGGTGGGCTGTGAAGGACAGGGAAACTGGTGAAAAAAAGGATTGTTATACAATCCAAAGTGTCTCAAGAATTATTCAACAGCATAACCCACTCCATCCTCGGTATTTCAAGAGCTATAAACAGGGCTAGAAGACGACTGACAACCAGTCTGTCCAGCTATTGTTCTTTATGGCAGACAGCAGGCTGGGATGCAGAGAGAGGATTAACCAAAGCCCACTGTCTCAATCTCTATCAGAGAGCAGCAGGTTGGGAGTCAGGAGTACAAAAAAAAAAAAAAATCTCCTCCTATGAGTCACGCCTTGTCCCTTGCTCACTATTACTGATACACACACAGACTCCACATGCATCACATTATTCATATAAGGAAATAGAACAGTTGTTTCTGCATATTAATGAGTGTCTATTGGCGTGGAATGGATGGACAGGATGGAAGCCACTCATCAAATGCCAGATGTAACCAGACTCATGGAGTAAGTTCACAGCTGCAGGCATGGTTCTTTGATTCACTGGCAGCACTTCCAGAGTCACACAGTTTTTCCAACTTTGACAAATTGCTTAGGAAAGTTCAACCAGGAAGACGAACCTCATGCTACACAATTATATTCTCTCTCTCTGTCTATTAAACCAATCAGATTTTGAACCACTGACCCCATCAGAACCTTACCCAAATCACATCCATGCAGAACTTCTTAGTCTGCATAATACATTCAAAACGGCAGAGGAAGAAGAGATGCACCAAGTACCTCAGGAATATCCAAGTAACTCCTTCTAATCTCAGAAAACCAGACAGACAAAAACAACTTCAACTAAATACGATGTTAAAATACTTTATACTAATATTTTTCTTTGTAAATTCTTTTTCCGACTGAAAAATACATTATGCACTGGCAAAAATACATTATATTGAGAAAAGTTCCTTGGGCCTGGTTTTTCACTGCAAGTTTAAAAGTTAAAATAATAAATAAATAATAATAAATATATATATATATATATATATATACACACACACACACACACACATATATATATATATATATATATATATATACACACACACACACACACACACACACACACACATATATATATATATATATATATATATATTACTCTGTGATTAATAACTATGCATGGAAGGGCTAGATTCATTGGGGGTATTTTCTTGTAGCTCATGGAGGACTACCCCTTTAATGAGTTCAGCCTGACCACATCTATTTCATTTTATTTTAATGGACCATGAAGCATTATGTTGAAATATTATGTCAACAGAAAGTGGAAGGCTAAAATTTGTAAAAACAATCCGACAATAAATTTACAACAACCATTTAGTGTAATCTATATATATAGTATAGATGCTCGTTTCATTTGTTTATATCCACCTTAATCCTATGTTTAATCACACTTTGACTTAATGCATGTTGATCCCTTAGAACAATGGTAAATGTGGGTTTATCCCAGGTCACTGCATCAATCTTAATAGAATATGATAGTAACAGCTTGTTATACTCTCCCCACCATCTCCACTCAGATCATCTCGTTAAAACTCAAAATAATACCAGTAGCCTAAGTGCTGTGTGAATCTGCTATGAACAAAAGGCCGTCAGAGAAGGTGAGGTTATCCCACTAAAAATAACCTTAGTTATATCTAGTAAGGATTTAGAGGAGCTGCCCAGAGGCCCCTGCAAAATAAATAGGCAGCAGGACAGGGTCATCTCCAAAACATCTCAACTAAAAAATACAAATACACATCTGGACAATGAACATTTCATATGAAAAAAAAAAACTGAAACACACACAAGAGTCAGAGCAACACAGTTACTGTTAAGTTGAAAGTTATCACACACGTACATGCCTAACCCTTTACTCTCCACCATACATAAAACTAGGACTAAATGACATGCTATAATAACTACTATGTAAATGTCTCTTAAGGCTCATTTGCAGTAGCTACCATAAGCTGTTCAGATAAAGGCAGAGTAAAGCATCCTGCAGACTGCTGATATTCAACTCAGCTGCAAAATAACATGCCTCCCTTTAGTGCATCTTCAGAGGTTCATCAAATCCTTGTGGACGACATTGTGAAACCTCACCAACAACAACTGGCCAAAGAGTAAATTGGCAGAATTGAGTGCATTCACTTTTCATAGCTGAAGAAAACAAAATGTAATCTAAACGTCATCAAAGGAACAACAGGCACACAAACACAGCATCCAACATAACAGGGTAAACAAAAAAATTAGCAAGAGTTAGTGGTTTAAATTGTTTTACAAACCACAGGGTTGAAGACAGGCTCGTAGATTTGTACCTTAGCTAACAAGGAAGGTAATACCAAGTATAGTATTTCAAATTACACATCAACCTTCTGTCTATAAAAGCCTTTGCAGATACTGTAAGGACAACATCACAACATAGAGTGAACAATGACAGAGCACATTAGATGTAGCGAAGCTAACATGTACAGTGGACAAGGTGGCGTTTCTCAGACAGCACAGTAGCTGCAGACAGCGATACTCATAACTCATAAACTCTCCTCCTAGTCTTACTAACATTACACCAAAAACAAACAGGACTAAAACAAAATACTGCCCTACCGGGCTTTATTGCCTTTTTAAATTTATATTCTCTGTCAGTTCCTGCTGTCTCTGCTCTGTGTTAGCATGCACCGAATTTTCCATCTTTCACTCTCCCACAGAGAAAAAAAAAAGTGTTTCCAACACATAGAATTTACTTTGGCTCCTGGTATGGTATTATTTACTCTTTTTTTTCTTTCTCATCTGACAGTATAATGCCAATCCGCAATCAAACAACCAGTGAACAATGTTCCTAGTCTACCCTCCTGTACCTGTTCGCTCACCTGCCAGTCTAATTTGTCCATAAATATTTTTAAGTACTTCTATAATAACATAAAAGATCTCTAACATAGGGCGGCACGGTGCAGTGGTTGTACTGGCTGTCACGGGCAAGAAGGTTCTGGGTTCAAGTCCAGTTCAACTCCAGGCTTTTCTGTGGAGTTTGCTGTTCTCCTTGTGCTGCTGTGGGTTCTATCCGGCGTTCTCCCACCATCCAAAGACATGCAGTTAGGTTCATTAATTAATTCTACTCTAAATTGCCTGTAGTGTGAATGGTTGTTTCACTATATGGTGTACCGCCTCACCCAATGTCAGCTAGGACAGGTTTTATGAAGAGTTACACACTAGAACTAATAAGTTGACTATCGCCTGGGCTAATTAATACCCTTGTTCCATAGTTTCAGAACCAAAACGAAGTTCCACTATTTTAATAAAACTCTTAGAAAGTGGTTATCATCTTAAACAGTTCAGTGGTTTCATTGACACCAAGGACATTAAGTGAGTGCATGAGGCACAGTTGCAGCCAGCCCTTGTTATAAAGAAGGGGCCTTGATCGACAGGCTGTACGCTGTCCTTTAGTCTGGAGAGCCTGGGTAGGCCAATGTGCGCCAGTGCATGTGTGTGTGTGTGACGGCAAGGGCGTAGAGAGAGAGAGAGAGAGAGTGTGTGTGTTCATGTGTTCATGTGTACATGTGTGTACATGTGCGTATGGTTGACAGATTAAAAGTTTGCATATGAATATCAAAGACAAATAGATATTTTTAATGTTAGTAACACACAAGACACATGCCACATTTTTGTCCCAGGTTTCTGAGGAAGTGTGTGTATGTGTGACTGCGCAATGGCCTGTGTTTAGAGGGATTGAGGGCCTGGGAACTGTGTGTGGAAAATCACATTGGGCTTCCTTTGGCCTATCTCAGAGTCATGGGAAACAACACTGACCAAAACAACAGAGTTTGTGACGGTGCAGTTTTGACCACCCAACAATTTACTGTTTAGATTGACAAAATACATCATCAGCCAGAGATGAAAGGAAAGCAAGACATCATTAGAGTTTTATCTAAACAAAAAATTGTCGAAGTTGAGACCCATTAAGACATTTCTTATTTTTTACATACCTTTGTGTTTTCCCTTATAAAGTGGCTTTCATTTTAAAAGTATCATCAGGTTTTACACATCCCAGAACTGGTGCAGCCTCAGCTAATCACATATGCAGCGTGGGCAAACAGTACGCAAAAGTATTGTTACTTTTCAATATAATGACTCAAGTAGAAGTGAAAAGTACTTGTAAAAATAACTATTTGAGTAAGAGTAAAAAATATCTCGTAATAAACTACTCAAGTAGTGAGTAATCAACTAGTGATAATAGATACAATTTAATAGATCAGTGTACATTTTCCAAAAATATCTAGTCAGTAATCATTGACAAAACTCACTTATTTCACTGAATCTTTATTTAAGTATTAAGACCCGTCTCAACAGGTAGAAGTACATATATGCGTAAAAATCCAAGAGACTCTGTGCTACTGAGAGAGGTGGGTTGTCTGCAGCTGTAAACCTCCGTCATTCTAGTCAATGTTAACCACTAGGCAGGCAGATTAGCTCGCCTGATATTAGCTAGCTAGTGGAACTTATTTATAGATAAATGAAAGTAAATCTAGAAGCATGTAGCCCAGTGTAACAGAGAGTAAAGTAGATATATGTTATCACAAATTTAGGCTAGTAAGCATTGCAGTATTCTGCAAATAACTACTCTTAGAAGCGCAATTTATCAAAAAATCTCCTAAGTACAAATAATGGAGTACATGTAACCTGTTACTACCTGCCACTGCATATATGTCACTCAACAAGGACTGGCACGTTATTGTAAGGGATATTAGTTATTTTCTTCTGCACACTGGATTTTGCTAGATGAATTAAAGCTTATAGCTGCCTCTGTCTAGTTATACCCATTCTTTTGGGCAGTGCTGATGGGTTTTTTCCTCTTTGCCAGGAATTTTCATATTTTTCCTGCCTGCATATTCCTAAACACGATACTCATCACGCACTGACCTCTCTTTTACCACCACTGCCATCCCTGCAGCCATGCTGCTAGCATGACTAAAAAAGCCATTATTATTTGAGTTTTCCCAGTCTGGACACAGTTGCTGCACTTTTAAAACAGATAAATAGCCTAATGATCCAGGAATTGCTGAGATTATGGTCCTGAGCCTCTGTATTTAGATCACAGTAGGGAGATAGTTAAAAAACTGGCAATGTTCAACTTACTTAAGGCCCAAATGCTAAAAACACACCTGTGCTATTCAGACTGCTGAGTAGGAAATAGGATAAGACCCGTGAGCAACATATTGTTTACATCATATAGTGCACATAACGGATATATAAATGCATATAGACTAGATACCACAAATGGAGGTTAACCAATCATATAGTGACAAATAGGTCACTACAACAAAAACAACTACACTTGACTAGTGCAAATTATGTTAGACATGAAAAATTCATGGTTTTTAGTGCAGGTGGAGTGATTAAGAGTTCAAGAGGATTCAGAAAACTGGACTTAAAACACAAGAGAAAATGGAAGCTGTCTTCTAAAATGCCAAAGATTCACAAGAAAATTGTCTAACGCCATGGTTATTAAGTGCAGCGAAAGCAGTGAACGGAAGTTGACAAAATGACAATGGTTCATCTATTTAAGAATGGAAGATTTCAGTTCATTTTTTGTTGTTTTTTTACTCAGAGAGCTGAGTTATTTCACATGATACTATCCTTCAATTTTGGTATTCTTTTGAATATCAAGCTTACATGACGGAGGAAGGCCTACAGTGTCGCAGGGACACAACTCGTCCAGGACATACTGTTTGAACCGGGCTACCATCAGAAAGCAGTGCTCCAGGACATTAAGATCCAGTACCAACAGGATGAAGAAGCTTCTACCTGGAGCTGTGACATCCATCCATCCACCCCAACCCCTACCACACACCAACCACATAGCTGGACTCATACTCCCTACTCCCCCCTCCCTCAGAGCCCCTGGAACTGTGAAATCACACACACACAGACTGTAAGCAGTGTGTGACTGCTCATTTGCTCTACTTGCTCTACTCACTCTATACACCCTTCTTTTACATTTTGCATATATATGTGTATATATATATATATGTATATATGTATGTATGTATGTATGTATATGTGTATATATATATATATATATATAATTTTACTTTTTATATGTATTCTATTGATCTTACATTTTTGTCTTGGAGGGTAGCCACACAGTTTCATTGTACTTCTGTATAATAAAGCTGATTCTGATTCTGATGACCTGCTCTTTGCAAGCATGCAGTGTTTTTCTCAGCTACGACAATGCGAGCCGATACCATTAAAGCTTTTTCCTATTGGATGCCTGGAGCAGGGAAAAGTATGAGGAAAGCTACCTTCAGTGTTGCAGCAGATGAGGAACAGAGCAGCTCCTGAGGTTCCTGTCCTCTCACTTCCCCAGGCTTTCTCAGATAACACAACTCTAGCTCTGCAGGGAAGTTAACAACTCTGTGTATGTGAGAGAGGGTGTTTCTGTGTATGTAACAGCACCATTATAAAACCTTTTCGCTTAAATAGGGAAGAAAACAGTCATCTGTTCGACATGCAGACATACACAGATTCAGATTTTCTCACAGATAGACACACTCACACCACACATTTTGTTGTCAGTCCGCTGAAGAATCAATCAGTCATCTCTTAACACAGAGTTGTAAAATGAATGCACAAGCACTGATCCAATTTAATGAATCTATGTTGTCATTGAAACTAACCTCACTGATTGATTTTGGTGTTGGCTGGATGTGACCACATTAACATACAAACCTAAAAAGCATGTTGGTTAGAAATAAGTAGTTACAGCGTCAGTTAGTGTGATTTTTACACATAGAGGAATGACACCAGTTCCACACAAAAAGGTATACAACAGTAGTTTACAGTAGTTAATGTCACTACAACTATTGTTGTACAACTGGGAATATTTTTGTTAAATATGCTGTTTCACTTGATTGCCAAATGTTAGATGACACCACTCTGTCTGTATGCTAAACATGCAGCCAGAGCCAGTAGCCAATTAGCTTAGCACAAAGACTGAAAACATGGGAAAACAGCTTGCATGAAAACAATATATATACTTCCTGGAGTCTCTAGAAATGTCACGGTGATGGTGAGACTCCTTGATACATTTGGGCAGAGCCAGGCTAGCTGTATTCCTCTGTTTTTAGTCTCTGCGCTGAGCTTAGCAGCTGCTCATGGTGGCTTTTTACTGTACTCACACAATAGTATCAATCCTCTCATCCAACTCTCAGCAAGAAAGCAAATCAGTGCATTTCCAAAAATGCTGAACCTTTCCTTTAAGGGTTACAAGTGCCATGCCTGCATTCAGAGTGAAGTTGTTCTAAACTGCTGTAACTGATTTTCCCAGTGGAAGACAGAACCCCCATTAATATTACTACTACTTCTCTTATTGCTAGAAGTAGCAGATTACTAAAACTACTAAAGCAAATACTCATCCAGTTAATTACTGTGTGTTTCATATTTAAGTGTTCTGTGTGTTGTACATGAAGGCAAACCACTGACTTTCTGGTATGTCACACTGTTTCTGATGGTCTTTATTTAATCAAGACATTTGTTGATGTTCTGCAGCTCTCCTCATTCATAGCAGCCATGAGCTAGTTTGCCTGGTCACTTAGTGGTTGCAAGTGGGATGGTACCATGTGAAAAAGTGACATCAGTGCACACCCATGAGAACGGGGAGTGAAATATTAATTTAACTATTAATTTTAAAAGTTTATTTTTTGAATGAGTATAATGATGCAGCACCATTGCAATGTAGCAGCTCCAACTATAACTCCAAACATGAGGTGTTGCTGCTGTAACTGTCCCAGAATAGTTACACAGTGGGAGGATTTTGCACTTTAAAAAGATAAATACATATGTTTTTATCACATGATAATAACACTTTTAAGTGCTGGGCAATTCTGTTAGGGAACATCTCCATAAATATCTTACTGATATGGGAGCAAACATTTGTATTGTCTTTTCAGTAACAAAAAGACATTTTTCTGTAATAAATTAAACTTTGGCACCTTGTAACCAAACACCAAGAAGGGAGAGAGGGAGGATAGGAAATGCTGCCTGAGAAAAAGCCAATCTATCAAACAACAATTCCCCGAATCAACTGATGCCCTCCAATAAAAGCCCATTATTTCCCCTGGTTCTGTGAAAACTGGTTTGGCTCAGGAACATTTTAATAGTCCCAGGAGTGAAAGCAGAACCACTGCTGTTTATGCACATTCATGCTCTCACTCTTACAGACACACACAAACATGTGCCGACACCACAGATTGTCCAGGGCTCGAGCATATTTCACACACCATTTCTGAAACTATACAAACACAAATAACATAGAAGTTGGCCTGACTGACGACCGTATATGGAATGCAGCTTCTGGCTCAAAAACAAAATTACTACATAACTTTGATGTTACACTGCAGGAAAAAAGAGGAAAGAGCTAAAACAAAACTAAAAATAGAACAACTTGTGTAAAAATCCATGACGGAGACCGTGGTGTTTTCAAGAGATTGTATTCACTACCATTACATTACCTCAGTGCTATTTCAGCATGCGCTGAGGCAAGTAAATATTATTAATAATAGGGTATTATTCTAATCAGGCTACAACTACAGACAGTGCTGAAAGTTATGACGTAGTCTGTAAAGGTAGAGAAGACATGTAATAAAATATCCTGGCTGCAAGCACATTAAAAATAATCTTTTAGCATAGCAACAGCAGGTTTTTCATTTTTGTTATTTTGGTATTTGTAGAGATGATGTCATTTTTCACTTTCTAAAAATCTCTGAGTGAGCTCCCCTGTTGAGACACATGGTATCAGGGTAGAAGAGAGAGAAACATAAAGGGAATAAATGTATTGAGAGACAGAAAAGCAGAGAGTTTAAAAATCTAAGGTTGTCTTTGAACAAATTGCGGCAACAGAGACCTCAGCCTTTTCACTGATGCCATGGCAGCATGTAGCAGGTAAGATAAAGCAGTTAGAATTAGGTGTAAAAACTAGAGCAGTATTCAACTCCACGAGAGCGATCAAAGATTGGGAACCCCAGTGTGTTTTTTTTGTGTGTGTGTGCAACATATCAAACACTAGCAGAAGTGTCAAGGAACACTGTAATTCAAGGGATTAACATGTTATTATCTGCAAGCTCCTGTGCGCTGCTTCTGTTACATTAATGAGGATAAAACATCCTTAGAAATGACCAAACACCACTGACTGTTGTGGTGTCTTGTTACTGTTGTTAAGTTCACACACGTTAGGCCATGCAACCCACAATATGTGGGGTCCATTAAATTAATACAGAGTGCAATTTGCAACTATAGAGGTATAGTATAGGTCCTCAGTATAAAGGAGTTTTACTGTGTCAAATCTAGTTGGATGTATACTGAAATAGCACCAGGTATTAAAAACAATATAAAGCACAGGGAGAAAAACTGAGAAAGACGTAACAATGTACTGCTAATCTCCTAGGACACCAGCCCAGGCAGTGTGGGTGTCTGAACGAGACACGCTTGCTCACTCATTCGCTCATCTGCTCAATAAAACTGGGCTGTGGCTGCAAAAAGTTGTCATCCTACCATATTCGCTGTGGTATACTCCCACATGTAACCCCTCCTCTTATTCGCTCTTTCTCTTGCGTTCCCCTACTTCCGGCAGACCAGCTGTCACGGTTTCCAGCCCACTCATTACCATTCCTCTCTCATATAACTGTCGCTCCAAGAAGCATTCATCCTACCTCTCCTCTTCTGCACACTGGGTGGCAAACTGGAACATTACATAAAGACAATGTGGGCCCAACTCATACGTGTGTTTGTGAGTGTGGATGTGTACATTTACTTGTGTGTATTCACCTGCATTAGTTAAAAACGTTTGTGGATGTAATGTCAATTATGGTCATAAATTTCGCTTAATATAACAAACTGTATAAACAAACAGAAAGGTCAAAAGTTTTCCATCTTTAACTATAATAATTATTAGCAGGTTTTGTGTAGTAGCTTAAGACAGAGGGCTTCTAGGGGATTTCTAGAAGTGTTTTAGCTACTTCAGAGTCTCTAAAAGCAAGTCTATAAAAAGCAAGTGAAACATCATGATGTGATTGACTTGCAGTTGTTCAGTTGGGTGCACGCGCAGGACTCTGATACTGCGGCCGATCACCACTGCACACTCTGGCTGGATTTTGGCTTCATTTTTATACAGTGGGAAGAAGTGGAGTGCTGTTGGTGCTGTTGGGAAGTTTCATTTTGTGCACACTCATATGAACGCATGTTAACATGTCACATGGTTATCTTTTCTGAGCTGCAGTTTCTTAATACCATTGCCCATTGGTTTTTATCAAACGTAATAAACAGTTGTATTTCACTCTCACAAAGTCACAGGCCTGGAAGTGTCTGACAAGCAAGACACAGACAGACCAAGAGATGCACTGCAGCACTTAATGTTAGCCTACTGTTATTTACTGACATGACTGTCATGGTGGGTTTTTTTTCTTTCCGTGACAAAGGATAATTAGTTTGCCTTCATCCTCTTAATGGGTTGATTTTCACATTTGTCTGACAGTGACAGGCATTCCAGCCACCACAGCGTTCTCACATAGTGGGAAAGCCCTGTGCTAATTCAGGGCACCCACATGGACTTTTGGCTAGCCAGGGTGTGAAGCCAAAGCTTGTCAGTGAAGCTCAACAACTCCTCTCAGCTCTCCAAGCACAACCCTGTAGCTATTGATGCCAACACTTCTGACAATCTGTCTGGCCTTGGTGGAGGGGTGTCACTGTGTAGCTGGTGAGGTAATGGAGTGTGTGCTTTAAGGGTGTCATAGTGAATACAATTTTTAGCACTTCAGATTAAAAATGCATACTTGTCTATATCTGTTTGACTGCACCTGTCTGCCTGCCCCTCTACAGCACTGTGTTTGGTTTCACTTATATATTTATACAGTGCACTGAAGTGACAGTGGAGCTCAGTCAGAGTGACTGTCGGGTTCTTGATCACCTCAAAGCCATTCTCCCTCAGTTACTCAGTTTGGTTGTAGTGGCTCTGTCATTACAGGGTATTGCTTGTGAGGGATTTTGTTTACTTTGCATAAGGCTGAAATATAACAAAATGTGAAAAAATGGAATACTTTCAGATTGCACTGTATTTTTAATCATGTCACACTGCCTTGCCCTGCACTGTCCAGTGCCAACTCTACTTCCATCACATTTAGTTTTGTGGTTTGGTCATTTTAAGGCAAGACAGAGGTGTTAAGTTTACAGCATTCCACACTGTTGCTCCTGCATTGCAGTGTGTGTGTACTTTGAGGCATTTTCTTATTCCAGGGCTTTCTTAAACCTGCAATAGCTGATTTTTGGCTAGTTAGGGGGCACAGAAACAGGCTGCAAGGGCTGGTTTGAGGTATCTTAGAACTTGTTCCTAAGATGTGCTGCCCGACCACGTTGGATATTGAAAGTTGTTCCCAATGGCCACACTGGAAGGCAGAGCGAAAAACCAGCTGTCATAAAGAAGTGTGAGCCATGAAATAGTTTAAAAACAGGGTTAGCTGTGCACATTGTCAGACAGTAATTCCAGGAAGACATTAATAGTGGTGCACTTAGTTGTTCATATTAAAAGTGACAGAAATAGTTGTATAACAAAGGAAAAAATAGAGCTAGAGAGAGAGGTACAATGCCTGAAAACCATGGAAGTGAATTTTATAGAGGGGGATTGTTGACGCTACTGCTCGTGTTGTATCGAGTAACTAGGAACAAAGTCTCATAACTATCTGGACCGGGAGATGAGGCCGGGTCTACCTAATATAGCCACAGTGTGAAAACAAACACCAGTAAATGTGCAAAATGAACATTTGGCTAAACATTCATGTTTTAAAGTGAAACAAACACTGTGCTGTGTTGTAGATAAGTTTGAAGCCACATAAGGAGAAGGCAGAATGACATACAGGCAAAGAGTGATCACTGTAAAATGCCACAGCTGCTGCCCATTAAGATAAGTCATACGTGGATGCACTATGGTATGCTGCCCACTGGGGTAGATGTTCCACACTGACTTTGAGCACCTGGGTGATGTTGACAGAGGTGTCTACCAAAAATACATCAGTAGGCCTATTTGCATTTGGGAATGGGGTCATTTACTTTGCCCCTGAGCATATGCATGGTGTATCTTTGGGATATAGGGGCCCATTTCACGAAAGGGATTTATCTTGAACTGCAGGTGATAAGTGAGTCCTCCAGTCCTTTTGCATGCCCAAACATGCGTCACAAATATGGTGTTTATTTTGATTTGCTAAATGTGTCAAAATAATGTGAAAGAAAATGCAAAAAGTTGCAACTTGCATGTTGCAATAACTGGCCCCAAATGTGATTTCTCTGTAGGATCTCTAGATCAAAGTTGACTTTACAATAGGGCTATGTCCAAATCAGAATTTTATCAGTTGAATCAGATTTAGCTGTTCAATATGAAGATCTGACCAGTATCAGCTCTGAAGCTACTCAGCTAAGAAGTAGTTTGGAGGAAGTATAAACCTACTTACACACAGCACTGACATATTATCACCTTTTACATTATATAGACAAATCTGTTAGCAAACAGTTGCCTATGTACACACCCAGCACACACAGAACAATATCTCCATTCATATGGAGTTGTGACTAGTATGTCTCTCCACAAAATCCTGAGGGAAATACATGGTTCATTAGCCACTAAATGCTCCACAATGTTCACCAACCTGTTGCTAAATGTGTCTATCTGCTGTTTGATGCTGAGCAGGTAGTGTACATTGGGCTTTTAGAGTTATTATTATTTTTATTTTTTTTACTGAAAACATCTAACTGAAAACAATGCTGATTAGAGTAGTGAGAGTGGACCAAAACAATGAGCTGCAATATGTGAGCTCTGTACAGCTGAGGGGGACTGCAGAGACAGATGATAACTATTTGTGGGTTCATCTCTATAAGCTACCCTTTTCACACATAAGTAGTCATGTAATCCACTGTTACCCACTGTTACATTGTTACAATAGATTATAGCCACTTTAAGGCAACATCAAACTTGTGTGTCATAATTGGTGAATAGAGCTGGTTCAGGTGTTACTGTGTGATCTCAGTGACCTGGTTTCTGGTTCACAATGGCACCCAGTTTCCTTCAGACCCTGACTGATTCATACACTGTATGGCTAAAAACAGTCAAACACTTCACAGACTCCACCAAATCATTTAATGACTATGTATGGGGGAACAAAATTACAGCTTTATTTAGCATCAGGCCCTGAAGCCCATCACCAGATTGTTAGATTCTGGAACTTGGTCTCTGTCCTTCAATCTGGCCTTAACAGAGGAAAGTTGTGCCAGACAAACAGATGGACAGATAGACATGTACAAACAGACACACAGAGAGTTGAGTTACAGTATAACAGCCAGCTGGTGTGTACAGCTGACATTTGAATGAGAGGCCGTAGAGGGATGTGGTTTTCTAGGCATACCAACAGCAGGGTGCGATAAAAGATGCAGCACTGATCGAGAGCAAATCCTCAAAATAAATATAAGATAATGTGAGAAGACTTTCATGTAAAACCATGAGAAAAGCTAAACCATGTGGATCCACAGCACAACTCATAAGAGAGCCATGATTTTACAATCCAGATAACATAGAGCTATTAGGAAGCTTAACTCCACTGTGCAGACAATTAAATTAGCAGTTATTTGTGACTGTTATTGCCAATAAGACAAAACTGTTGACTGTAACAGTAAGAAAAATTGTATATCCATTTCAGATATAAGATATACAAAAAAGTTTGTTGGTGAGCAATTCTGCCTTCTTCAGCCAGTTCCCACTGTAATACACTGAGAAGGAGAGATGAAAAAGGAAAAAAGGCTGTGTATTTGACTCTTAACCACAATAATGCAGATACAGTACATGGTATAAGCCACTGCTTATAGCTTTATTTAAAAGCAAATAAATACATGCAGCAGGCTGCAAAGTCTGTCATCACATTTAATGACAGCCATTGTTGTGATCTAACACATCAGACAAGCCTACAGGGCATAGCTATGATGACTCACAGGTCAAAAAATGGCATCTGACCAATTACTAGGTCGGGTGTCAGCACTCAGTCATCTATGGACTGCAGGCTCACTCTGACATGCATGAGACATGATAGATGTTTTTCATTCTTCGTAATCCCTCCACACATAACATGATTGCTTTTACTATGTTGTGTAACATGAAAAATATACTGTACATATATTTAGTTTTTAGCACATGGCATGCAGCTCAACAGGACAGTTAATCTTACTTGCAAAATATGCTAATACAAACAAAACACTTTATACACATCTCAGGATAAACTCTCATACCAGAACACTAACACTGTCACTCTTCACACAATGACCTAAAAACACCAACAACTGGTAGCATTAGCATACAAAATATGCATCAATATTGTCTTTGAGGTATATTTTATTCATTTAGCATGAATCAGGCTTCCATTAACAAAAGGGACAAATATTTATTGCATGGATTTTGCTACCTTATACTGTATGTACAACATGCAACTAAAGTCATTCCAGTAATGCAATGCAAAACTACATTTCCCCTCTACTTGCATATATACGCCAGAAATATCAATACAACTTGAAATACAAGTAATAGAACTTGTCTCCAGTATTTGCACAAAAGTTCTCATCCACATCACATCTTGAAAAATGTGTGTTACCAATTGTAAAAAACTGTAAATAATATTAAATGAGAATAAGGCCCCAGAGTCTGATGTCATTAAAATGGAGGGTGAAGAAGGAATGCTCAGATGAGCTAACCAAGCAGCATCTGTCATCTCTTCAACTTTCTCCCCAGAGAACACCGTGCCTTTACTGTGAGTAAATGGTACTGAATTTATATAGCTCTTTTCTAGTTTTAACTAGAGCAAAATGCATTTCCTCTTGTGAACAGTAAAGAACTAAAACGATACAGAAACCAAGAAGATAGGCAGAGAAGCAGATGTATAGGCTAATCTCAAAATTGCAACCACCTACAGTAAGCATGTGTTTTTATGTGCTTGGCCAGCAAAGTGAGAAAATGAAAAAAGAGCACCTTTTACACTGTGAAACTCTACAGCAACAGCTGCCAGGATCTTCCTTATATTGCCACAGAGAGAATGATGGACTACCCAGCATGACATGACTATCTGCCAAGTTTTGGTTTTCATTGAAACATGGCTACACAGCAACATTCTGGACATGACCATCAAGCTGGACAGGCTAACTTGCTACTAAAATGACAGAGAATCACTGCTGTATCCTGTATGTTTATATTCACAGAGAAAGGTGCATGAATACTGTAGCTGTGTATAAAAACTGAACTCTGCTGGTTGAGTTTACAATTGTGAAGTGCCAGTCATGTATCTGACAGGGGAGTTCACTGCTGTTGTGTCAGAGCAAACAACACACCCCAACAAATTCTCATCACTGCTGGCAATTTCAATTATGAAAATTTTTTTGGCCAAAATTCACCATCATGCTGAGTTTACTGTAAGAAGAGAAAATGCACTTGACCTCGTTTACATCCAAGTTGCTGCTGCTAATGTAAGAGTGCTCACTCTTACCTTTAAAACTGTATATAACTGTACAGTCTGTACAGATTGTGTAGGTAACATTTAGCTTCTCTGTATGTATGGCATGCATGTGATGTACAAGAAACAACAATAAAACCTGAAAATTTTAGATATGAAATCTATTTTATCCACATAAAGATAAAATCTTTTTTAGAATTATGAGGGCTTTCACACAGTGGGTGAAAATAGCTTCATTAAGTATCCTGTAGCTCTATGAGTGACTGTGTTTGTGTTTATGTTTACATCACGCAGAGAAAAAACCCTGAGTGATGTCAGTTGGGTGGTCAGTCTGGCTGGCACTACTACTACACAATTAAGACCTAGACAACCAGGCATATCATTATTTTAGAGAACATCAATGGCAGCTCGCACACTGTGTAAGGGACTGACGAGTGAGCTAATTTTTGATTCAGATTCTGACCATAGAAAAACCTGGTCTGAATGTAGTAACAGTGATGTCACCCATGGGTTTCTCAGATGACATTGGGTTTACTGATTACTGCAATCTTAATTTGAAGAATAGGTGCAACTGAGCTAGGTGGTATTTATCAAATAATATTAAAATGACTGGCAGGAAATCATGAGCCACACAGCAACACAAACACTACACTCACAAATGATCCGCCTATGAATGGATGGAGTGAGGGGGTGTACTGTGTCAGGTCTTCTCCTGAAGGCGGCGGGCAGCACATCATGTTCCCTTATTCAAGCTGTCACCACCGTATTCGTGGGTAGCATGAGGCTGACAACTGATGATCCTGTTTGGTCTCAGCCACTAAGCCACGAGCAGAGCAGAGCAGAGGCATGAGGGATATGTGATATTTGTCTGTACGGTGGCGCTTCAAGGATATTTCATGAAGGACATGCCCTGACATTTAGAATTTCAGAGGGATATTATTATTCCTCACAGGACATCATGGAAATATAGTTTCAGCTTTTTAAAGTCACATACCATGTGGCTGTGGTTACCTGGGTTGCGATCTGGGACGTGTTACGTGTTGTCCCACTAAAGTTCTCTCAACCTCACCAGTCTCAATATTTAAAATTAGCCTGCCAATAAAGGCAGACATGCTGAGTAACAAAAAAAAAAATCTGCCTGTAATTTGACTCATTCAACATTCTTATTATGAGTAGGGGGGTCCATCTAGCTGCGGTATAGCTGAGCCCTTGGCTTCAATGAGGAATGCCAACAATTCTAACTATCCACATTGGGAAAACTGAAGGACAAATGTAGACACAGTTTCCCACACTGTATCTATGCTTGATAAGGAAAAAGAGCCAAAGACAACCATACAACCAACGCACAAGTGATGACATGCTGTCCGCTCTGGCTAAATTCCAACATGTTCATTGCACCATTACATAGTTTGTCTCTCATGTCTCTCATCCTGCTCACTACTGCCATTTTTTGCTATCCATTCCCAGTAGGTTTTTGTAATTAATTACGAACATGAAAAAGAAAACTTTATGGTCCACAATGTGGAAAGTTTCCTTTGTATATAAACAACATACAAACAAAAACAAATACCACTAACAAAACGACAACACATACATCAGATTTATACTTTGTATAGTATGACTGAAGGATCATTTGTCACTAGGTAATCCAGAATATATATTTTCATTTCTCCAGGTCTGGGTCGTGGTGGTAGCAGGATGTGAATCTGGGATCAGGTGAAGCTGCTAAGGCACATAAAGTACTGCAGGGATAATGTATTTTTGTGGGCCAGCCCAGAAGTTAGCATCACCCTGGTTCCCTTGACAGAAAGCCAACGGAATTATTTCACTGGATTTTGGATTAACTGAAAATAAACACTGTGACAAACAAAAGTTTATGATACTTACATGTTTTTTTCAGCAAGATAATCTTTACAACTGAGCACCACTTTTATGATTTTGGAGTCATAAATACAAGTTGCATGACTTAAATGTGACCACAGCTAAGATTACAACTTGTAAATTCAATTAGTGTGCTTACCTTAGTGACAGCTTGCAAGAGTGAAAGTATAAACACAACATGGCTGTAAAGTGGTGAGCAGATCGGTTTTTGTGTTCAGTGTTGTGACATCAACAACCTTTGTAGTCTCACTTAGCTACTTGTTTGCAACTGCCTTTTAAGACACGGCAATGCTTTATTCATCATCGAGTGGGGTATTTATGTGAAAATGTCTTGAGCTTGTGTTAACCACAGACTTTATTTTAGGCATCTGACCAAAAAAACAACTTCAGGACGAGGGTACAAAAATGCGTCTATTGATCCAAGGCTAGGGGCCTGACCAAGTGGGATTCAAGAACCTGTGAAATGACCAGTGGTGTCAACCTCACTCAAATTATGGAGATCAGTACCCTTTCCTGGCTCCAGGCCAATAATCAGACCTAGTGTTGTGATGGCAACACTATGATGCAACACTTCTTACAATGACACTAATTAAACTGAGTAAAAAGTTTTTCCACATTTCCATTTGGCCACCAAAATGTAGAGATGTACAGATACCCACTTGAAAAAAACAATTCAACTGCAATAACAGTCACTATTTATATAAACTGAATATAAAGAATAAGAACCATTCTTAAATTATAACATCTACAAGAACCTTACTGTGATGATACCTGCTAAATACTGATATCATTCAACAGTCAGAAACTAACATTTAACACACATCACATTCCCATCTATGGCCAATATGCCCAAACTGCATGTCTTGGAGTGTGCAGTTTCCACGTCATGCTCTGAGACCACAGTGTTAACCACTGTGCTGCCCAAAGCTCTTATACTAACAAACACAGAGTGCCATGGTAAGTGTGATGAAAGGAAGTGTAGGCGCGAACAATGTAACTAGTTTGTCAACTGACACAAAAGTAGTCACAGTTGTTCTAATTTAATCACACTCACAGAAGTGAAATCAACCCAACACAGTGAATCCCATTCCCTTGTGTATGGCGCTGTTTTTCATACTTAAGCTTGATGTCTTAACACTGATGTCCTCATATTCTCAAACTCCTGTACTTATTTACAGTATATTTTAACAACAGTGACACTTTGAATCCAGTGAACAACTATTCATTCAATTTCTGTTGTTACTTACCAGGTGGAATGTGTAGATGCCTGCAGCCCAGGTGAGTGGTTTCACACTGCACTGCTGGGTCACTCCCTCTGGTATGTGAGTTTATAGTGTCCTTTCTTATCCACGAATGAGTTTATCTGAAAGTTAACAGCACCTGAGGAAGGATGTAAATAAACATACTTTTCAATTTACCAGCAAAACAACCAGATGTTTCTGCACTTAGTACATTTGACGTGTGGGTATGTACTCTGGTGTATGTTTGTGTTTGTATTTGCCCATACAATGATAGGGGAAACACTGATTAACTATATAAATAGACCTTTTCAGACTAGTTGATGCGGTAGTTGATGCCATTTTGTCACCTGATGGCCACCACAGACCCTCAGACGTGCTCGGAAAGGGAGGTGTGAGGGGACGGGTATTCAGCTGGCCGCAATCTGCATTCTCACTGCTAGATACCACTACATCCCACACACTGATTCTTTAACTTAATGAGTAGGTCAGTGGGTCATTGCATGTCACTGACTGAGGATTAGATGAGGGTGAGCTGTATGGTCAATTCAGAGTTAGTTAGAAGAAAGTTAGAAGAAACACTTGCTCACAGCGAACCTTGAGCCTCAAATTAAAGCTGCTCAGATGCTCACTGGCTACTCCACTCTTACAGGGGAGGATATTGAGCATGGCTGCCAAAAAAAAGCTGAAGAAATATTTGCCATTTACTTTATTCTAAAAGATAATATCAGAAATATGTAAGCTAGACCACCAACTTCATTAGTAATAAACACTATCAGTGAAGGTGCATCATACGTATGTAATATGGATTTTAACTGACCAAATGGAAAATAGTGATGTTACAGTACACTTACTTGTGCATAATCTTCCCGGACCTAATCAGAAGCCAGGACTTTCTCAGTAAAAGATATGAGTCAGCACAACTGAGCAAAGGCACCCTACTCCCACAGTTTTTTAAAATAAACAAATTACTTAAAAAACAAACAAACAAAAAGGACATAACTAAGTATAGTTTACCTGCAGCCCACTGAAACATTTGTCCAAATCTACCATTAAGCTGTTTTTTGCTCTAGCAGTAAACTGACTGTAACTTCCAGCTACCAGCGGGTATGTTCCAAGCACTTGAGCTGCTGATGTAAATTAAAAACATTTGGAATAATTATTTGATTAAATGATTAGTTGGTTTTACAGAAAATTAGTCTGCAACTATATTAATTTATTGTTAAAGCCAGTATTCAAGTTAAAATTCAAATATTTGTGGTTTCGAGTTTTAAAAAATTTGTTTATGATATACTGGCTGGTAGTATTTTCCTCTAAATAAAGATTTAAAACTGAGACCCCTCATCTTTCCGTCCTTTATTTTACCTTAGTAACGCCAACACTGATTGTCTTGTTACAGAATTGTGACTAAGGTAGTGAACAGGACATCTTTTAGTGTAAAAATCAATATGACAAAGCTGTGTGTTGAGCAAACTATGCAATGGAATTACTTTATAAATGACCTCAAACCAAGTCTGGCATTTTTGCACTGCAGTTTCCTCTTACTTATTGGCCGACTTATAAAATGATACTGACAATTCTGATTTCCATTTGATGTATCAGCCTAGCTCTAATGTCTAACACTACCTGATGTGATTTATACAATAGATTTTAATGTTAAAAGTTGATGTCATCGCTTAACTCATGAAAAATGGCCTCACAAAGTTTAGGTTTGTTACTTAACTCAGCTTAGGTCTTTATTTGTAAAAGCAAGTCAGCTGTATCTTGGCCATAGCTGAGAAATCTCTGTAATGCAGTGAAATGGGGGTGTGTACAATACACTGTTGTTTACTTATGGTTAGAACTGGCTTCATAGCCTGCAGCAAAAAGAAGAAAGGCTTCGTTCCATTATTATTTGCTTGCTTAATGTTAGCTCATGAAGCAAAGCACTAACTTCGTGTTAATATTAACAACAAAATACAACATCTTTTCAGACATGGCTCTGCGTGGTTTTGGTTTCCAGAGAAACACTTTTAGGAATTGCAACTGCTTAAAAAAAACACCTTTACTTCACACCCAAATCCCTCTCAACTTTCTGCTCACAGCAGAGTAATTAATGTACCTATACAGCTTAGTTGTTTTGATATGTATCCGCCTACAGCAGTCTGAGGAAATCTCAACAGCATCTGTAATTACACAACAATGACAGTATAACATCACTAATACTACAAACATAATGGAAGAAAAGCCCGCGGAACATTAAAACCTTGAGACACCAACACGGAGCCTCAGATAGAAGTGTTTGTTTTCTACAACGGTCTGCTAGCATAGCGGGCTAAAATGCTACTGTTCTGGATGAGCCAAAGCGACACACTGTAAGTTTACCAAACCGGCTGCACAAACACAGAGAACAGCCGCTAGTTTAACGTCTGATGAACTATGCGTATGTGGACGTAATGTTCATCAGACCTGCTGACAGGTAAAGAGGAAGCACTGCAGAGTTCACTACAACGTAACTCAGCTATATATTGAGTCTAAATGAGGGTCTTCATAAGGAGTAAGAGCCATACATGCCGTGAATTGCAAAACTCAAACAGGAGACTTACCACTTCTTCTTCTTCATCTGCCGGTAAATTTGTAAACTACAACACATAGGAACACATGTATCCCCCAACAAGTGTCAGTGTGTGTGTGTGTGTGTGTGTGTGTGTGTGTGTAGTTAGATCAAAGATCGCATATAAACAAGAGGTGCTGCTTGAGAGGAAAACTGGCTTATCTTCCGGTCTGCAAAAATCGTGTCTGTCATAACGCATGCGCTCTCAGACAAATCCTAAACTTGTCTTTGGACATTTTTATGAATTGTGACACCCCTGGGTAGCTGTTTTTATAAAAATCGACATGTCACTTCTCTATCGCAGAAGCAATATTTGAACTATATATTTGTTTGCATTTGTGGTAGGAGGACAGAGCAGAGTGACTGAGTGTCTTCTTTGTCCATTCTCAGCACTTTGAGCTAAAGTATGTTATAATTTTTTTGAACGAGTCTCTGGCGCCACCTGGTGGCCAACGAGAGAAGATCGGCCATTTCATCAAGGCTAATTGAGGCTAACAACAGAATTGAACATGTAACGATTTAACTTGGTTAATATATTCGGATACTGGTGAGGATCTATTGCAGTCTCTTCTTGTAATCTAACTGTGTGTTGGTGTATCCACATGCCTCTTTGCTACTACAGCTTTACTGTCTTTAGCATATATGTCCCCATGAGACTTTTGTCACTTTACGGGATTTTCCAGTGTTTGCAAGTTTTAAGGAAACTTTACAGTCAAGAAAAAAGAATTGTTTGAATTGGTATGGGATAAATCATACACAGCAGAAAAGTATGTAATGTGGTTCATTGAAAATTCTCAAAACTCATGAGGAATTATTAAAAATGCCAAACATGAAATGTGCCAGTCACAGATGAACAGTGGTCACGAGGTCACAATTTGTTTTATTCATAATTTTGTTTCATATTACAACTGCACATCATACTCAGTGGTTTCCAATAATACTTTATATAGTATGTTGTAGTAATTAGTATGATATCTGTGCAGAGAAGTGTCAGTGTGGATCTGTGGCTATAAGTAATCTTACTGATATATACAACACACACATTTCTTCTTTCAGTTGATTATATGTGATGATTTGTGGGAAAGAACATCCCAGGCTTTACTGCAACAAGAAGCAATCAATCAATTCATCAAAGAGTGTCAAAGGCAGGCCATGGAGTTGTGTATAGATAAGACCAGCAGGTGGTGATCAAGTGCTGCACCCCACGGCACACTCCCATTTTGTGAATCTCATACAAATTCAGGTCCCATAAATAAGATTTATTAATTCATTCATTCATTTTTTATTGTATTACATTCATCCTGCTCAATGGTTGAAAATATGGACTTATTCATAAGATATTTATCTTAACATATATTAAGTTAGAACTACTGCAGTGGGTGTCATGGTCCACTTTAGCTACGCATGACTATGTCAATAGATTTTGTATAACATGCAACAAGAAAAGAAAACAGTTTTAAGCTTTATCGTGTATGTGTGTGTGTGTGGATGAGTGGCGTTTTGTACCACACACATCGCTAATAGGTCACCCATGTCAGTCTGGGTAAAGCAGGTTACCCCATATATCCTCTGTTTAGATCGAAAATACTGATCCTTACCATTAATCTCTGGTACTTTTTAAAATATCAACCAGACTGTGCTGGATCAAATATAGATTTGTCACCATTCTGATGTAGTGTTTTCCCCCCTCACCCATGCATCAGTCAGATCTGTCCATAAATCTAACTCTCATTTTAATGAGTAGAGACGTAATAAACAAGAAGTGATGCCAGGCGTGGTAATAAATTCTGCAGGAATACTAATTGGGGTTTTGAAGGGTCAGAGGACTCTGCTTGTAACATAAACCACTCTGTCATTTGCTCCTGACTTTGTGGTTCTTATATTATGCATTAATATTTGTCCCATTAAAACACCAAATGAGTTATGAGTTCACACAATAGACTTTACTGGAAAAATATATATTTTGATATAATACAATTAAAGGTTCCTGGGATTTATACAGACACACAAAAATGAAGTACTATGTTCCCTTTTGGGGGCAAATTTCCAGTATGAGCTTATCTTGTCCTTCATATAGAAACCGTAACAACTAATTATCATGTCACATATCTATGCTGCTTATTGTTAGACTTAATTGAAATGTTGTTTCTTGGGAAAATCTTGATGTGGGTGTGGCAGAAGAAATGGAACTGAAAGAGTTCATCATTCATAATGTCTATTGTCCAGAAGCAAAACAAATCTATTCTTTGTTCAGCTGAATTCTAATTACTGTTAATCACAATTAACTGCCCAATAAAGTACATAGAATTAATGGACAGTTGAGGCCCAAATGACCATTCTTTACTCCAACAAAATCCACTGGATGAAGGCAAAGAATTCTATAATAAGTAAAGCCTGGAGATCAGAGGAGAGCACAGAAATGGCCTAAAAACAAAGGAATATGTCCAGAGGGGAGGATTACATTTATCAGGACTGCAGAGCTGCCATGCAGACGGGATCAGAGAGGGATAACTCACAGAAAGCAGGCTTAGTGAGAAGGGAAAGAAAAGTGCGAGGAATCTGAATAAGAGAATAGCACATGTATGAAATAGGACAAAAAGGGATTTAATTATTTCACTTGTATTTTGGAACATGAAATTGCTAATTATGTCAACAATAATTTTGTAAAATCGTTATCTCCAGAAAAGATTTGCTCATGCCTTTTACGCCATGCAGCATTTTTAAATGAATTAATTAGGCGATCACAGTAATTACTGTTTATATTGTTGTTAATGAGCCCAAAGGCAAGCGAGCTGCACTCATCCAAATTACACTCATGAGGCACAGAGCCAAGAAAAGGTCCAAACCAGAGTGCCGCATGTTAAACATTCCCCAAGTCTTCCTAGTAAAGAGATAACCAAGAGCATGGTGAATTATATTTTAACCTTTACTTTCCTTTTTACCACATGTTTCCAAAAAATGCATGTAATTATTTTGAGAATCCAATAAATCATCTGACAGCAACTACAGTTTAATATGCATGTAAAACAGACATGTCAGATCACAATCACTGAGTCATTTTGCTCTTTTTTTTTCATTTCATTTGTCATTTTGTCAGGCATCTATCTCAGGTTTTTCTTCCCCGTCTGTCAAATTTGGTCTCACATTTACTTGCAGCATCTTGCTCATATTGTATTTCATCATGTGGTGCAGCTATCTGAAACACAATAGCTCAGTGTTATAATGGAAAGGTCTTTGAGAGTGAGTGACACACGCACAGATCCCTGCTGAGAAATCTGTGTCTTTTGTTTTTTACTAGTGAATATGTCAAAGTAACTGTATATACAGTTTATATGTGCTGGTGTACATTTGGAATGGATGTCATAGCACTTTTGCCCTATGAGTGTGTTTATAAAGGGCTGACACCCCCTATTCTTTCTTTCTTTCTTTCTTTCTTTCCCAAATCTCCTCTCTTGTTAAAACATTTACACAAAACTCCAATACATGGTGGAGTAAGGGACTGTGTGACAATTATCCCATCTTTCAAAAACCCCTTCTCAGCATTATTGGTGTTTGGGTCCTCCCCATAATTTACCAAAAAAAAAAAAAAAATCCCCTCATCAAATATAATATCATTTTAAAATTCTTAAAACTACATTAAAAAAGAAATTTAGAAAAGAGGAACTGAAGATGCCCTAATTTAGCTCTTCAGCAGTATAGATAATGGATGGGTTGATGTTAACGGAGTAAGACAAATTGGCAAAATGTTAAAAAATTAAAATAAAATAAATAAATAAATAACAACAACAACAACAATAATAATAATAATAATAATAATATTATAGGCTAACTCTATACCACACATGGAAGTTTTTTAAAAGTGAAACTGGGAATGACTGCTGGAACAGATCACAATGTCAATTAAACATTAATATCGATTGAGGTCCAAGTGTATTCTGTGGTCCTGTGTTTCTGAAATAATGATCCAGTCCAATAGAGTGCTGCTGGAATGAAAAATGAGCTAAAACCTGGAAATAAAGTAGCATTTTTACACTACTGTGTTCCTCCTGAAGCCAATGGGGTTTTTTGAATGGGGTTTTAATTGGATGTCTGAAATATGGTCTGTGGTTGACACAACCAGGACTTTTTCACATTTTACATGGGATGTTGTTGTCATGATGCCAAACACAAAAACAATCTATTCACCAGTCCACCTTTATAGCCTTGTTGTGTTTAAACCCATGCTTTTGCAAACTATTAGTAACTTTGTAAAAGGAAAGGCTTTCGTAGAAGAGTTAGCACAGTGTGCTAAATTAAATTACAAATTGGAGGCTTAGTTATTGAGCCATGGGACCATGGTGTAGCTTGTTTATAGCTATAACATAGCTTTTAAACTTTGATGATTGTAGCTAGGCTTCAAAAATCATAAAAGTGGTGACATTTCTAAAGATTACAAAACATGTAAGCACCATAAACTTTCGCTTGTCACAGCAATTATTCTTTGCCGTAAGCTAAAAGCCAATTGAATAATCCCATTGGCTGTGTGGAAGCAGGCTGATGCTTACTCCTGGGTTAGCCTACAAAAATACATCATCCCTGAAACATTCTAAAACAAACAAACAAACAAACAAACAAAACAAAAAAATCATACAAAAGTTACATGAAATATGGCCAGCCAAATAAACATACATATACACCTACATACTACAATTAATCTCAATTAATCCATTAAGTTTTTGGTCCAATAAACGTCAAAACTTCTTGAAACCTGAGGCAACATCCTCAAACTGCTCTCACTCCTCCTTTATGATCCCATAAGAAATAGAGAAACAGCAAACCTTCATCAGAGAGACCAAATAGAGGGAATGCCTGTCACCCTTGTTAAAATAAATGAGATGTGAGTAATTGAAATTAAATTAGCTGTCTGAACCCACCAATACTCTATACAGTAAAAGTGTACTGGAGTGTTTGTGTGCATATGAGTATGGGTGTGGTGTATGCTTTTGTGTATGGGGGATGTTGTAAGAAAGAGACAGAGCGAGAAAGAGAGGATGTTGCACCTGTGTTTCTGGGGGTTCATCCAGAGCTGATGAAGTCTTCCGGCTTCCTGCTGTAAAAGAACAGGAGAAAGATATTTCTGTCTCCTTGGTAACCATCAAGCCCACCCCCACCCTGGGATACATGCAAAAATACACTGAAAAAACACAACTCCTCTGTCTCCTTAGATAGTGATCACTGCTCTGAGGTTGACTGAGGTGTTTTAAAATCTGCATTAAAGCAACAATAATGAAACAGTCTACATTCACAAAGCATGTGAAACGAAGGGCAGCAATTAGAGAGAAGGAAGCCTTTAAATGTTCACGTGAACATAACCCCACTGTATTAAATCTTACACCTGTTGCATGGTCAACAGTTGATTGATTGAAAAAAGAAATAAAAGAACAAATCAAGCCACTGAGCCACTTAGTTTGTGTTCGAGGAGAAGGAAAAAGAAAAGAAAAGTGTCTCATATTTTTCAACTAGAATAAATTCTAAAATTACACACAATATAACTCACAAAACACACCTTGAATGTCATGTTTCTGTAACTCAAGTGAGACAGAAAACATCCACTTTCCCTGCCATGGTTTTCACTTTAATTCAGATGTGCTTGATACAATACAAAGGATTAACCAAGACCAGGAAAAATAAATGTGTCAGTAAACAGAAGCTTCATTTATTAAAACAGAAATTTAATTGTGTACTAGAAACTGTGTTTTTGTCCCATTTGTCCCTTTTTGCATCCTGCACAGAAACTCAACACTAACTGCAGGGCATGGTAATTCAAAAATCATTGTACACATGAAGAGAAAGCAAATGATGACTCGAGTGGGCTGTTTTCTACATTTGGCTCTGTGTGAAAAAGGTGCGAGCAGAGCTGATCTCAGTCTGTGTGTTCAGGCTGAGGGCTGGGCAGCTGCAGCATATGAGAACACTACCAATCAGCAACTCTGATTGAGATGCTGCCTCAAACTGTTCTGACTCAGACCAGATGGAGCATGGAACCTTATTTACAGAGGGTCACACACACACACACACACACACACACACACACACACACACACACACACACACACACACACACACACACACACACACACATGCATGCATGTATGAGTGCCTGTAGACACAAAAAGCAAATCACACATATTTAAGCCTACAGGTTGCATACATTCACTTGTCCACTTGCACAAAAGACCCTGCATACACAGACATATGTGTTGTGTGAGTATTTCTCCAGATCTCTGACTTTGTTAATAAACAGTCTTTTCTGTGTTATGTGTTTATTGCAGGAGGCACACACACTGACAACAAACAATTAACAAACAGTACAATTACAATGTGTTTACTGTCCTAACCTTGATAAAAACTGAAATTGAAATTAAATTCTGCAATGCTGCAATGCAAGCTTGATTTTAAATAACAGGAAAACAAAACAATAACATTATTCATGACAATAGCCAAATGTAAATATGCATGAATATACTCAGAATAAAACAAAGATAATACAAACAGGAAATACATAAGCCTGTAAACCTTATAAAATGTTTTTTTTTTTTTTTTGTTTTTTTTTTTACCAAGGAACAAATAGTCGATAAAAGGGTTGCATCAGAAAAACACATGAACAAAATGCAGAAGTGCCATTTCCACATATTAAGAAAAATCGTGTGTGATTATTTTCATATTGCATATTAATAACTTCCCTCACATTCCCTCTCTCTGTGTGTCTATCTCTCAGATGTTTATCTAAATAGATGCTCTCTAATTAATGTGTCTGGCGGCCTTATTATTCTTTGAGGGTGATATTTTCCTGTGATGAAAGGCAGAGAAGGTCAATTTTAACAGAGGCCCATGGGAGAGAACAGGACGAGCAGAGACTCTGTTTGTGTGTCTCTGTGTGTGTTTACCTGTTTGTGAGTGCATTACTCTACAGCGATTGCATTTAATGTGTGAATAGATTAATTGTGGTGGGTGTGTGTTTGTGTGTGTGTGCGTGGGTGGGAGGGTGGGAGGTGACACACGTCTGTAATGCATTTTTCCGTCAAGCTTCCTTAGTTCACAACAATCAAATAAACACCACTGCATTTGATTTTGACTTAAATCAAAATTAACTATATGTATAACAGAAACATTAGAATAATTATGAATGAATGTAATGTCTTTGTCTGTATGTCTTTATTTGATCAAGGGGATTCTGGCAGGTACATTTACTCTGACAGGAGGTCTACTTACATTATACTCTGCCTTTTACACAATTACCGAAAATATATTTGTACTTTTTTGTAAAAACCCAGTGTTCAGAGTTTTATCAGTTTATTTCCTGGTGCTTATTTTGAAATTAATTTACAGACTCTCTGCTTAAAACCAACTGTACCAACCAATTATAAATATACTAAAACAAAAAAGATAAGAAATAAAAAAGAACATTTGTGTGTGCGGAAAGAGTGGGTCTGAATTTCTATTATACATGTATTCTTCATTTTTCCATTAAAAAAAAAAATCTGTTTTGGCAAAATATTAACTTCATATTTAGTTTTGAAAATGATTTTTTTAATCTCAGTCCTTCTACCACAAATTTACTTGATTGTCAGTGTTGGTATTTTGAAATAGGGCAGTGTGAGACAAATCACAAAACTGATCTCAAGAAATTAATCGTTCCTCAGTGTAGTAGATTTGCAGTTAAATCAACTACTTCTAAATGTTTTGTTAGACTGTTTTGCTCTGGGATATCATCTGTCTGTGGTGCTTAAATGATGGGTTATGAGAATTTTTCAGTGTGTATCCTCATCATCAACTTTGATGTTAGAGTTGATTCACTGGTTGCCCATTCATTAGAATAAACAGAACAAAGTGAGACAAGATTTTAAAGCACATCAGTCATATGAAATCAAATGATAGCAAATCGAGTATACTATATATTAGAACAACCAATTGTTTACATCATGGGAAATGATGATCTGCATTGCAGTTCAGATTTATCACATCTGATTTACCACTGTTCTGCAGAACATCCCTGCTGTCCAACTCCAACTCCTAGAAATTACCTTCCTATACCACTAAACTGTTTTTCCACTTATGTTGTGGTGACAATGTGGATCTAAGTGGCTGGGTTTTGTGCCCCCATACAACTACAACATTAAAACCACTGACAGATGAAGTGAATAACATTAATAATTTCATTACACTACAATGTTCTGCTGAGGAACCATGGGTCCTAACATTCATCTAGATATTACTTTGACATGCACTACCCACCAAAACATTATTGTAGAGCAAACACCCCCGACCCCATGGCAACAACACTTCCCAATGTCAGGGGCCTCCCTCAGCAGGACAATGCTCCCACCACACCACAGATACTATGAAATGTCTTGAGGAACATGACAAAGAGCCTAAGATGTTGACCTGGCCTCCAGACTCCCCAGATCCCAGTCTAATCCAGCATCTGTGGGATGATTCAGAACAAGCCAGACCCACAGGACCCAAAGGATCTGCTGCCAATGTCCCAGTGCCAGACATCACTGGACACCCTCAGAAGTCCTATGCCCATGCCACGACGAGTCAGAGCTGTTTTAGTGGCATGAGGGGGACCTACACAATATAACCAAGTCCCACAGATGCTGGGTCAGATTGGGATCTGGGGAGTTTGGAGGCCAGGTCAACACCTTGGGCTCTTTGTTGTGTTCTTACTGGAGGGATCCACAGCTATGTATTACATGATTTAATAATATTGTCATTCTGATTAATTAATACATTATTAATATGCCATGTCCCGGTCTGTTCTCAATTAATTCATCATCATATACCTCATAGTCCTGGCATTGAAGTCATTAGGGAACTATTTATTTTAATAACCCATCAACTATCAGGTCAGTCCTGAATTCTTTGTACTGTATTTTTAAGTGTTACCCAGGAAATTGTCATCATATTGCTTTTGCAACTCAAAGTAATTTTAATTGATCTCAAAAACTACTTTTGTGCTGGGTCCAACTTGATCCTAGAGACATGACATAGTAGTCATTAACTGGCTGGTTACACTGAAGTTGCCAGTTGAGGGAGGGCATTAGCTGCAGTGCTGGATGAAGTAAACATCACCACTTATATATCTACAACTTTACTCTTTCTGATTAAAAAGGAAATTAATTAAACACTATTTACAGCTTTTTAACTTATGATCTCCTAAGCAGCACATGCAGTCAGTTTACGCTGGGTGACCAAAGATTTATTGTCACAGTTGCTTGGCTTATGGATGTACATGCTGTTTTGAGTAAAGCTATGGTCATATTATGTCCTTTGCAGATTATTACAGAGTACACTGCCACCCAACTGCCAAAAGGTTGAAAGCTCACCCGACCTTTGACTTCCCTCTGCTGTAGAGCATTAGGGAACTTTCCTACAAGGTTGTCAGGTTCAATAAAGTACGTCATTGGCATGATGCAAATTCAGATTTACTGGCAGACTTTAGCCCACTGATCCCCATACTACCTGTATGCACTCTCATTCATGCCATGGTGTATATGCTCTGCAGTTACTCCTCACTATTTTCCTCTGAACTCAGCTGCTGTGATGGCAACTGGCTGAAACCTGCAATAATGAGACCTGCAATTAGCAGTGGCCAATCAATGGGGTAATTGCAGAGCAAGACTGATGGACTGTGAGGGGAGAGGAGGGGTTTGCTGCTGGCACCATATCGATTTCCCTCAAACCAATTAGTTGGTTTCCACCACTTTGGAGTGTTGGTCCCCAGCCATCTGCTTCTGTAATACAGAGAGAAGAAAACATACTGTTGCATAGATTGTATGCTGTAGTACAGCAAGTGTGGAGCATGCTATTTTTCCTTGATTTCCATTAGAAGAAGTCAACTAACAGTTGAGATTGGGCAGGTGACTAACTGGTTAAAGTCAGAACTGACCATTGGCCTAACCTGCATAGTGAAACAATGGGCCCCTGCATTCAAACAGAGGCAAACAAATGCAAGCTATTTATTGTAGCTGGCATCTGCTGATTTAGCTAGCTGAAATGACAATTTTAGCAAATAGATTTTATCAGCTGTAGTTAGCTAGCTAATTAATCTAATTGTCTGCCCATCTCAGCAGACAATATAATCTGTCTGTGTCATCCAAAACTGTTCAAAATCACTGCTGAAAAATGTATGATTAGGTTTAGGCACAAAAGTTACTGGTTCAGTTTATGGAAAGATGTTGTTCAGGTTAACAACTGTCCACTTTGTTATGGGAGCTTTTGTTACAATAATAAACATGCTGTTATGTAAAGGTTATGGAATGCTTGTGGCCGTGCTTTAAACACAAGAGAAAACAAAACAAGCTTTGACTCAGTTGGATTGGGAAATGAAAAGCCATCTACTGTGTTAAAATCCAATGTTTTGTTGACCCTTTAATTCACCCTGACCTCTTCCCTGTTCAGATGTTTTTGCTCTGTATCATCTCCTGACTTCCTCCACTGCACAAGGGCTTTGTCACTTGAACATAAACATGCTGTATGTCTTTTTGGGGATCTTGCTTAAACAGCTGATGCTGTTGTTCTTCTTCAGTAGACAGTCTCTAAAAATGCCATTTCCAGAATTCCAGCAAACTTATTTTAAAACAACAATCTTGTAAAAGGAGTCTCAAACATACAGTTACAGTATGAAACTGATGCTGAAGCTCAACATCCTCACCAGCTGATAATCAGTAGTTCCGCTATATTGCCATTAAGAAAACCCTTGATTACACATCCTTTGCTCATTTACACTGAGGCAAGCAAAGTTAATGTAATGTGTGTAAGTGTGTGTGATTTTAGATAGTATGCTGGCATTCCACACACACACAGTGTTAGCTTTCTCGTTGACATGCATGGTGATTTGGCTCCATGACTACCTCTACTGCCAGCCAAAGATGGGTCTACAGCCCTCAATTCCAGGACATACCTTTTGCAGGCATTGAAGCAGAATATAATGGGCAGCATTCCTGCCTGAATAGGCTGTATAAAAGGGTTACTGTAGACAACATGAAATAAAAATTATGCGCTCCCATATTACAGTGAGTAATTGGTCTGACTATTAGCCTTGATGATAAAATTTAAAATCTGAACAATTAAAGCAATGGGTATCTCAGACAGGAAGTTGTATATTGGGTTGACTCACGTAGCTTCGTATCATATTTCCAAACAGTACATCATCACTGTATGGTCCAAGATAAAACGAAATCTATATAAACAGGATCATTTTTTGTTACTGTCTGTATAAAGGTAATCTTAGCAAGCCAGACTTGTTCAAACAGGACTCAAGGCTCTATAGCCATTTTTCTCAGATTACATATAGAAGAATTCATTTTTAGACCAGCAACTTCCCACACTGTGATCCTCCTCTGTATACTCTCTTTGCTAGGGTGAACACACAGACACATACAATTACAGGCCCAGTATTGATTTAGAGAGGCGATTTTCAAGATGTCTCTTTCCATTCATAAACATAATGCAAAATATTGATCTGCTAAGTGAAGCCATTAGTACATGCAACCTGTCACCAACCATAATAATGAGCCACTTGAGATGATGCTGCAGCATTTTTTTCTTCTTCTTCCAGAACACAATCAGAAAAATTATTTCCGTGCTTTTCACAGAAAAGCTAAATGGATCACCTCAATTATAATGACCTTCTCTAGAAAAGTTGAAGGCCGTAATTGAAGCTTCAGCCCTAGGTACATGAGCCATCTTCTGCAGAAGTGGCTGGGATGGAGGAGAGAGAGGAGGAGGCAGAGAAGAGGGATTTGTGGCCAGTTCAGCATCAAAATGGCAAAGGCAGTAGAAAAATATGTAATTTTCCTTTGTCTCCTCTCAATCAGAATGAATAGTTATAAAATGAAAAAATGACAGTGAATAGTGGTTAACAATGATATTTCTTTGATTTTGCTTGTCTCCATATATATATAAGATACTGGTGTATGTTGTCTCCAGGTCTGCTGTCTTTTCAGATTAATCTAATTTAAGTATGTCTCCAAAGCATTTCCTACTTACAGCAAGTGAAACTTAACTAGAATGATCTCTAAGGAGAGATAGAAAGGAAAGGATTGGAGAAAATTAAAAGGTATTCAGAGACAATTCAAACATTTTATCGCTAATTTTCATATATACATATTTTATTTACAGCTATATTAACATGGGGTGACTGTACTTGTGCCATTACAGAACAACTGGATTTTAATCTATTCTTTGCATTCATTTTTCTTAGAGTCATCAGAAAGTAACACACACACACACACACACACACACACTTTTTCTACTGTCTATCTGCAGCATGCACTACCTGTCTTTCTCTCTACACTGCGCTGATTACCATCACAATGGAGCTACTGGCAGGAGGAAAACCTTCCTCAGCCCCATACTCTGTCCTTTATTTATTGTCCCCTGAACAAAGCCAGTTTATTAATCAAGGGAAGAGAGAAGAAGGAAGAAACAAAAGGGAAAATGAGAGAGAGAGATGGGCAGAGGTGAACAGAAGGCAAGTCAAAGCAGTTTTGAGTTTCATCATTTCTTTGAGAGCAAGGGGTGGAAAAAAGAAATCAATTATGGAGCACACCTGAATAACCTTTGAGCACCCAGCCACCCACTTTTCGCTAACGTCCCTAGAAACCATTACTCAGCAAACTTATAGAAAACACTGTATGAGTCTAATTCGAAAACAATCGACCTATGGATTAATCTCTGACAAAAGGCGCCTTACTCTGCCAACACTTTATTGTTTTCTGATGAGCTGCTCTTTCCCTGCACATTGTACCCTTCCCCTCAGTGCCCCTTTCATTTCCTCATAGACACGGCGAGAGGACTTTCAGTTTATTAAAAACCCTTTGTTGTGAAGAACAAAGAGGTGGCGAGCAAACAATAAGGTCAGGCAATCCTCCTTTCTGCCAGCTGATACGCTCACTATTATTTGGGTATTATCAGCCTTGAAGGGAGGTTCTGTAGGTGAGAGAGCGGACGGATATAGCAGATGCTGCTGCTGCTACTGTAGGTAGTAAAAAAAAAAGAAAAGCTGATCAACCTATCAGCCTCCAGCCGAACCTTTTGGCTACTCTTCATATCAAAGAAAAGGGTCTCTGGCCACAACACCTCTGCTGGATTGGTATACAGAATGCAGAGATTTAAGTTAATGCTCAGGCGGCGTGCACACACACACACACAACCTAAATGTGTTGCATACTGTGAGTACAAAACACAGACCTGGTTGGCAAGTTACTGTAGCCTCGTGTTTGGCTTGGCTGCTGGGCTGATTGACAGAGATGCCTGACAGGTTACTCGTGATTGTACTCAATCTCCCATTGCCCTTGACCTTAGAGCAGAAGCCTGCCACAGGCTGCTGTGATTATGATGCATGTAAAGGATGGAGACGCCAGAAGTGTTTTCTACTACTGATTGTACATTTTTTTTTGATGTTAAAGTGGAGGCAAAAATAAAGATCCATGATATTTCTGATATAATGATATCACACATTGCTCAACCTGTAAACACCATTTTTACTGAAATTCCTGCAGCAATGATGGAAATTGAATAGCCCTCTCAAATACTTCTAATATTTAGCATATAGTAGATCTGGAAATTGGAATAGTAATAATATAATAAAGCAAAGTAATAGCAGAATGACAATAGATATTTTATTTTAGAAAGGTTGGTGCAATGACATTTGTACTGTTTCCGCAAACCCTTGATCTTCGTTATTCCATTAAATTCCACCCCAATCCAGAGCAACAGCATCAGCTGTGACAAAGCGGTGCTGTATTCACCCTCTGCATCACTCCACTCCTCCACAGGCTGTCTTTTCCTCTTTTGCTCTTTTCTCTCTCCTCTCTCTCTGGGTCCTCTCATCTCTCATGCTTCTTGTAAGACTCTCATGGGTGGAGAAGAAACATAAAAACTTTGACATCTTACTCAAGCATGCACACACATTGTGCAGATATTTGCTGTGCATAGTAATAAATCCTGGACTCAACCCAGTGTCGCTTTTTTGTTATTCTATGGTCATCTAAAAATAAATCCGTGAAAGCTTGCTATAACATACATTGAGGTTCAACACTGAAAATTTGTGTGTTGAGCCAGGCAATAAATTGGTGTGAGTTACTCTAATGGCACTGGGTGCACTTGTAGTTACGCCATGGTGACATTGCTTGGCAGCAACTTCGGTCTCGTAGTATTAAATTGCCAAGTTCTTCATGTGCTCAGGCCAGTAGCTGTGTAAGAAGAAAGAAAATAGACTTGAAAATACCCTTTTATGGTTGCATTGTGTGCAGTGTTGTGTGAGGAAAAGTAAGCCATTACACAGTCTGTGCAGACTGTATGGCTGGATATTAAAACAGAGGCATATCTGTTTCACCAGACAGATATGACCTGGAAAGCAGGAGAGGAGGAGAAAAAAAAAAAAAAGAAGACACGGCAAACACCTCTGTGTTCAATTGTATTGGTCTTGTAGACTTGAACACATAATATATGCATTTTCCTTTTTGCTGGTGTATACAGTAGACAACCTTGCAAGCCAACTTTTATCAATTGTGGTCCCTCCAAGATGGTCTGGAATTCTGGTATATTTAAAATTCTGTAGTTGTTCCTGTAACACATTGCACTAACTGTGCAGCTTTTATTCAAGCTGTATAAGACAATCACATCAGAGGTAAACAACAAAGCACAAATCCTAGCTAGGTTTTTGAAGATTGTTCTGTGTAGAAGTTGAAACTTTAGCTTTAGCACCTGGTCTACAGGTAGACAAAGCAGTTCCGTGGTAATTCAGCTCAGTTAACCATTTGAAATTTGGACTTGGTGAGAGATTGATAATATGACACATACTTGAGCATGGATATTCTTTTCAACTTCTGTGTACCTATTGAAACAAGGAAATGCAAACATGAACATGTCTTGTATTTTTCAGGCTTCCTACAAATGTATAATTTAATTTATTTTTAATTTATCTGTATTTTAATCTATAAGCTAGCATAATCTTATTCTTTGATTATTATTATCAAAGGTAGGATCATATTTGCATTTATGTACACATACAAAAGCTCTGTTTTGATTGTTGGCAGAGGAATTGGCAGAAGCGGTCCAAAATGTGGGAAAAGCAGAAATGTACTAGATAGCTCAGTTGAGTGTGAGCTCTTCCTGTCATGGCAGGCTCTGTGAGACCTGCAGTGGACTCACAGTCTGCACAAAGTGCTGTGATTCGCACTCTGGTTCTGACTGGAAGGAGGGCTCTCCTGTTTTCCTTTCTCTTTCCTCCTTTCCTCTGTCTCTCACCTCTACTCCTCCTCATCATCTCTTGTGCAGGCATCATTATAGCCCTGTCTGTACGTGTTTGATTTTATTATAGAAATACGTAAATTTGGCAACCTTACTTGGCTGATTATTAACAGGGCGCGCCGTCTCTTCTAACTCAGCATCAAACCTATACTGTCTCTCTCTGTTACGTGATAAAGGGCTGTAGAGATATACACAACATTGCAGTGCAATACAGCCGGCGTGGCGCGAACAACACAACACATCCGCGGCACAGGCCAACACACATTGCAGAACCGAACAATGAATATGAAACTGGGTATGAAGAGGCTCCCTTCGCCTTCTTCTTGGTGAAAGGTCAGCCTTCTCAGTCGCAATACCTGGTACCATTGTGACCTGTTAGATACCTAAAATAGATTCACCTCTTTAAACGCTGGTGAACTCATTCTTTTGCAGTAGGATATTTGATGAAGGTGATAAATATTTATCACAAATATTTATGATACTAATGTTTTGACTATGGTGCTCAGATTTAATAATTCAGATTCACTATCAGTGACATTTGTTGCGCCATTGTATGGAGTAAGTTATAGTGGATTTTCTACAGCATCTCCACCCTGTCTGCCTCTATGTCCCAAACCCACTGGTTTGTCTTTAAAATAGGTCACAAATATACTCTTTACATTTTAAATGGACACTGTCATATTTAGCAACTTTTCTCAAACTGGATGGAGCACAGCATTTGTTAGGTAGATTAATCTACACTTTATGAGGCAGGATGGCATATTGAAGACTGAGTTAAATACAGTGCTGTTTTCATATATCACAGACAATTCAATTAGTATTAACTAATAATATTTTAATGTTGGATCTTTAATGGGAACTCTAAAGCACCAGAAATAAGTTATATGGGCTTTGGAAACACACACAATATTGTGTGTGCATCAATTCATTAATGGTTTGGTCTTCAAAGTTTGTGGTAATAGAATATAAATTCTACCATGCTTATCCTTTAGAGTTAGGGAGACACTGTGGTTTTGATTAGCAGTGCCCTGAGGATTTTTGACTAATAAAAGCGCTGTGGTTTTTTAAAAAGTGGTCTCAGTTTTGTTTGTATAATGCGAAATTGCACATACAGGCAGCATAATATAAAGGCAACAAAATACACATTCCTGTGATCAACAGTTAGCAATGACAAGAACTGCATCAATGTGCTAACAAAGAGGAAGAAATTTATTCTAGCGCTGGTATGGGAGAAAATGTGCTAACATTGTTATATGTTAGAAAAAACTCATTCATACCACTCAACACCATTCGTTTATGTCCCATTCTCTGTTTTAAGTCCAACGTTAACTTTTCAATGTGGCCTGATTACAATCTTCAGCCCTTTTTCAAAAGGTTTGAGTGCCATAGTAATATTAACGGTGCAAGGAGTGAATATCCATAAAAACAACAAAAAAAAAAAAAAGTAAAACAAGGAAAATGTTAACATTTGAGATATATTCAGACCTCCATTTTTCCCCAAGCCGTTAGTATATATTTAATTTATAATTTTCTTATTATATTGCTAAACAATCAGAACCTACAATAAGGTTATATATTAAGAGACAAATTTACCCCTTTTATTCCTTCAATTCTTTCTTGAATGGCAACCAAACAGTGTATCTGTGTTTGTGTGTGTGTGTTTTGTGTACTGCAGTGTCCATAGCCTCTGTTGACCTCAGTGTTCTAATCCATTCACACATGTTCTTCTCAGACAGGTCCCACTGAGCTGTCTGCTTTTATAGGTGTGTGTGTGTGTGTGTGTGTGTGTGTGTGTGTGTGTGTGTGTGTGAGAGGTTATGACATCCTGAGTGATATGGTCTGACAGGAGTATGATCCTCTCAGAGGCTGTGCACTTTCAGACCCAGCTGTCCTCCTCAGTCATCTTTTCTGCTACTCAAGAGAATAAGGAGTGATCCTCATCTAATGAAACCCCCCACCCCAACCCTCTCTCTGTCTGGAGTACTTTCTTCTTCACCTCTCATTTTTTACTATCTCCTTTCTTTCTTCTTCTGCTTCTTTTTCTCTCTCTTTGTGCTTTTTTTTTTTTTGCTATATCCTCCTTATTCTTTGCAAGTTTATATTCTATCCTTGTATAAAGTTCATTCTCAGAATCAACATCCTCTTCTTCTATTCTTTCTTTATTTTACAAAAGAAAGAAAGGACACAGTACACAGAAAATATCGCCTGAAAAGAAAATTAAAGGGAATAAAGTGACTGAAAATCTCATAATGCATCATGCTAAGCTAATGTACATATTATATATCCACCAGTCTTTATTAAGTAATGAAGATTCAAAGGATCAGTTAACCAAATGAACACCATATTTGATCCACATTCCTAAAATAATCCAAATGATAAATATAAAATTAATATCACGTGATGAAACCTTGGGTGAATTTAAGTTTCTCTTCTTCCACATAGACACATTTCAAGTCTGGATTCACCACAGTGTGCTGTATCACGCTATCCTCTGATTGATGTCAAATGGTCTTTCCTGTGGACTCTCCCATGTTGGAAAATGCATACTACATGCTGGCTTTTCTTGTCATATTGGTTGTCCTCCTGCGAGGAGGCGACTAATAGATTGACCAGTCTCCCCTCCCGATGCTCTACCGAAATGATGGATGTGAATAAATATAGCCATATAAAAGCAATGGGATTCATCCACTCAATTTGATCTATCCTCTATGCCATACTAGATCTCAGTGTGTCCTGTGATCTGTCTTATAATGTAGGCTTCATGTCATATAGAGAATAGGAGGAATAATGCTATACGAACAAGTGCATTAGCATAGACTCACACTCATACAAAATGTGGCACTAAATTTATAATATTTTTACATTGTTACAAAGATGCGAAATTTGACTCCTTATTTGTATTTTTTGATTTAACCATATGTAAAACTACTATCTGTGATCTTCT
Organism: Lates japonicus; assembly: GCA_033238685.1. Classification (NCBI taxonomy): domain Eukaryota; kingdom Metazoa; phylum Chordata; class Actinopteri; family Centropomidae; genus Lates; species Lates japonicus. The sequence goes on along the minus strand of BRZM01001004.1, from coordinate 87,858 downwards.
TCTTCTTCTGCATTTGAAAACAATCACACATGAGTCCCATCCTACAGCCCAGGATCTAAAGAAATATCATTTTGTTAACAAGAACGACAAAGAAGACAAAAATGAAGTTGCTTTATTTTAATCTAATAAATAGTTTTTAGGTGATTTAGTACTAAACATAAAACTGGAAAAAAAAGAGTTCATTAAATGATTCACACTAAAACAGCTGTTTTGGCTAATTAATTTTCAGAAATCTTAAAGTAGGGAAAACAACATATAGAAATGTGAGGCTTAAATATTGAAATTAAAATCTACACTATATAACCCTGTACATGTTAAACACTCTTGACAGAAAAAGATGTCCCAAACTTTGGGCGGTTGTTTTATGTAACCTTTTCTGTTTATTGTGCGCAAGTTAGACTATTACTAATAACCAAGCAAAGCATGTTATGTAGCTCAGAAAGACCAATATCCTACCACTTGCATATGCACTTTTACAGTTACTGTAATATAATACTAAATAGATAGAGGATTTACTTTGGCTAGTAAAGCTTCTCCAAATATATATCCACCTTTGACATAGTGTTTGTTAGGTATTTATGTAACTCTCTGATAGCAATAGTGTAAACCACAGAATCTGGTCAGAAAAACTGCCGATAACATATTCTATCATCTAATAAAATATATATTGGCATAGTGTTTATATATTCAAATATATTCAAGCTTTCGTATTCTTGGCAGCAAACAGTGTAGATCTTCATTAACTCAGCTGCTACCTCCTCCATCACTGCCTCTGGCGTTTAGGCACATATCTCATCTATAAGTTATACCTCTCTCTTCATATTTAAAAGGAAATTGGCACATTTTCTTACCAGTGGCTAAACTTTTGCAGGAATGGGTGAACTAAGATCTAGATGGCTGCAATGGAAGACCATTTTTGCACACAAATCAAAATGACTGTCCCAGATCATTGGGTGCTTTTGTTGAATGCTCTGTTTTATGGGTGCTCTAATAATAATAGCCATGAATAATGAACTGTTATCAACAAACAAACAAACACCATTTGTTTTCAGCGAAGCATCATTTCAGGTGAAGATTGTGCCAAACGCGGAATAGCGAAACGTATTCCCACCTTGAAAGGCTGCAATATAAAAGGGCTGGTGATGGCTCTGCAATACAAGAAACTGCCAACCACGGTAACTCTTTGATCAACAGGACATTTCACAAAGAGATGCCAAGGTATTTTATACAGCTGCTTTATTATTTTCAGATCTAAAAGCCAATTAGACAATACAGGTGTGACTGCCTGCCATGTGAAGGGTTGCTTATGTGGGCCACCCTCCATAAATGCAAGAACATAGCTGTCGCGTGAGGCCTCATGATGATGCGATGGGGGCTCATTTTGTGTGCACTTGGCACAATTATATGTCCTGAAACTGACCATTATCACCCGATACCCATAAGCGCCAAGTCAAATCAGTTGGGTGGTTTGAGAGGAGGGAGAGAACCGAGGTCTCAGATCTATCATCATCATTGCATTGCTGCAATGATTGACAATCAACATCTGACCAATCACTGCTCAGAGCAGGCACTGCAGGAGAGATGTTTTCTAAAGACACTTTAAAGATCTAGTGCTAGGTAAGAAAAGAAAGCAAAACAAGAAGATAGTGCTTCACTCAAATGAATATGTTGTCCTAAGTGAAAGTAAAAATGTGCCCATATTATGCAAAATTTATTAACACTATCACAGACACAATAAATTCACAAAATATATTACTATATTTACCACACAAGAAACCATACTCCTAAAAATCATATTTTTTGTACAATCTACTGCTCAGTAATCAAAATATACACTGGACCATACAAGTCCTGGACACATTGCCATGTCCTTGAATATTTCTATTTGAATTTAACAGCTTTTACTGAAAACACACAATGCTTATAGTTACAACATGAAATATTACTAAACTTTTCTTTAGGGTGTATTTTAATATGGGTGGTGTCAGTGAATACACTTTTAATAGCCAATATACTTTCTTCTCCTAATTAAGTACCAAATGCACAGCTAGAAGTTTTCATCTCTTCACAAAGCTGAGCCACAAATCTGGTTGGCCAATATTGACAAAATGACTTATTCAATTACAGACCTGAAGATACAATGAATCACTTAACGGATAGAGGAGACAGACACGACCAGGAAAACAAAGAAAACAATTTAATGCACAAGAGAATGGAGTAGAGACTTTGTATTTAACTAATGTAAAACAGGCAGATGGAGAAAGAGGGTGAAAGATAGACAAAACGAAGGGGGAAAGGAGAGGCAGCTGGTGAGAGAACTGTTGAACACTGAGAGAGAGACTTGTATTACAGTTGTAGATTGAGTACAATTCACTCCACCAACACTAACAGGCTGCGTCTGATCACAACACTAACTTTTAGAGACCTGGTGGCCGAAGGAGGCTAATTTCAGCCAGCCGAGAGTCTGCGAGATCTTTAATAACGTGCCCCTGGTTTCAGACATGTGCACCTAAGCCCAATTATGAGTTACTAATTGGCCAGAACAAGTGAGATATAACAAAAATATCTGTTCAGCATCTCATCAAGGTACAGTTGATCCACAGGGAGAAAAGTGGTATTGTTAAGAGTGTGTTGTGATGATAAGTAACTGATTAGTCAGTGCTATATTTTGAAGAAAACCTGAGTTTGACATTTTAAGAAATCTCTGCTTATTTGCTTTCTCTCTGAAAAATTGATAACACTCATGTCTCATGTCTGTGTTAGGTCATCTCTAACTGAAATATGAGTTTGAGATGGCTCTCGAGAAGCAGAGTTGAGAGATTTGAAAGCAAATATACATATTTCAATGTCAACTGTTGCTAAGTTTTCGTTTACAAAGACACATTCCTGTCCTTGTATTTCACTTTTACAACTGTTCTGCTTACCTGTGAGGCGATAGCATAATCTTTTCACAGAATTGGCAGCACTATGGAGAATTACCTGAATATGTATATTACATTCACCTCGACCATTTAAACCTCTGTTACGAGCGATGGGAAGAGACTGTTCATATCCGGCTGCTGACTTGTAATTCAAGTAGGATGCAAAATAGTTCTGACATAACAATACTCCCTTGCCAAAAATGAATAGCAGATGTCAGCAAACTATTGGTTTTCTAATTTCAACTACTTAGTGTGTGTGTGTGTGTGTTAAAAAGGTCCTCCTCCAGATCTGCTAATTGCCTATAACAGGTTGAAAAATAGAGAGCCAAATTGGTAGAGTATATAAATACACAGGGAAATAAAAACAGTGGTAAAAAAATAAAAAAATAAAAATCCTACTGTGATTTTGACTCTAGACAGCAGAGTTGTAATTCTGCTTCTAGGCTGAGAGGTCTGGGATGCTGGAAAAAATATAAAAGTACATACCAATACTATTTGGCTGAGGATGACTGCTGTTCAAATGGTGAGAAGATTTATGAATAATCCTGTTACTCCCCACAACACGTGTAGTTGTGCTGGGTTTTTAGGATTACAGATGCGTCAGCGGAGATAAATTGTTGCATATGTACCATCTGAACACGTAATCCTTATGTGATCTAAGTAGGAAACTAACCCAAGAGTTTTTGTTGCCTAAAACCTAACCTAACAGTCATTACTATTCCAACAAGTTTAACTGTGTGTGTTTATCACTGCAACCTACCATAGTAGAGGTCCAT
>BRZM01001004.1:26671-40527 GCA_033238685.1 Lates japonicus | reverse complement strand
AAAGATTCAGGGCAGGCGGGCTGCCATCATAAAAAATGGTATCAGGCGCGTGCGACACAACTGGTCGGCGCTCCTGGGTGCCTCGCTATCAGACTATATTTCGGCTTGTGAAAAATGGAAAGAAACTGTATTTGTTATTTAATTTCATTAAATCACCACAGTGGAAAAATAATTGCAATTGACCCACTCCTTTAAGATCCATTTAGTAGCTGTTCTGGCTTTTGGTCACGTCACACTATCTTCCTCTTGGGTGAAGGAATTACATAGCATTAGCATGCTGTAGCACTTCTGAGACTTTGAGTCCATTTTGTGAGTTGGGGTGAGACAGTGGTTGCAGCCTCGGTGGTGGCCCAGCCCCGGTTTTCGTCCATGATTCTGTATTGGTCACTGAGATCCTGCGTGGACCACAGATTTAGGTGATTATTGCGTAGTAAAACAAAAACGTCTCCACAGAACTATTATCCTCAGTCTGTCACTTATTTTTGGGAAATCAGCAGGTAAGTTTGTGGCAGGTACAGGGATGCGCGTTTTGGCGGTAGCAATATTTGGGTTTGCGCATATTGTGTCAGGGCGCGGGGTGTAGCGGCAGCCGGTTTGGTGATAAGTCAAGTCGGATGACATGGGGTTGCGCTGGTAAGCGTGCTGGGCCGGGTTCAGGTCCATTCTTGTGCTGGGCGTGTTGACGCGGGGTGGTGGTTCAGTGCCTTCATGGAGCATGTTTTGGACCATTTCGGTTTTATTGTTAGATAATTTGGTCAGGTTTGGGCCAGTTTGGTGCGGCTGGTCGCGCTTTCGCCCCAGATCGGTTTCTGGGACGCATCGATTCTGGTGATTCTGGTGCTCTTTAAAATTTCAAAAACGTGTTGAAAGTGTACGTGGCTGGTTTCAACACAGACTTTCTTTCATTCAGCACATGAATCACAAACTGTAGTAGAGACATGTCTTTAGACAATCACAGGAACCTGATTTTCAAAATGGACTTATCGCCGGAAAATTCGCTACGCCAGGTCTCCAAGATCAACAACTATTGGATGAAACAAAACGCGGGCCTGTCACCGTTGCGGCAGATGCGTGCGAAACTGTTACAGGCGGGAACCAGTATTTTCAGGCCGCTGGTGGTTGAGCGCAGGCGGCATTTCATGCGCTTTAGTGGGGCTCACCATGCGCCCGTAACGGCCAGCTTCCAGTAAATGGGGTGGCTTCGCTCTCAAGTTAACATAACAACTTCAGGCGCAGGTCCGGGCGTTTGTTTGCCGGTGAAGGCGCCATTAAGAGCAGAGAGGAAAGTCAGGCCTCTCAGCACTTTATCCTAAACCACCACAGTCGTGCCTAGGTTACAGACTGCACTATCTGTGCTGTTTCTAATTAATTTCCCCAAACTTATTTTCCTCCATGGTTTTAGTGTTATGCTATTAATGTAATGTCATCTGTGTCTGGTAAGTTCTGTATCATAATACGTAAAGGCTGGGAAACTAGATAGCAGCATAACGGCTGGAGTGTTATGATCCCTAAAATGTTGAAAAATAAATGTGTGATGGCTTATGTTTTTTGTATTATTTATTTGCTCCCATCACAAATTACTTTGATGCCGGGCAGGAGGCGTGTCTGTTCAATTTGAGCTTCTCTTTCTCTTTTCTAAATTTCCTAAAAATATCTAAAGACATTTACATTCGATCAGTATTCAACAGGAGACTTTTCGACCAAATGCTCTTCTTTTTATATTTAAGAAAAGTTCATGCTAAGCTGCTGATTCTGTTTTTAGTTCATTTAGTCCATTGTTAAGTGGAAGAAAATTATTGCTCCTTCAGAGCACCGGTGACGTTGAGATTTAGAAAGCAAAGTGCGGTCCCGAAACGGCGGCACGGTTTTGGTCAATTTCAGTATTGTTGTTGGTTTGGCGCAGAAACGGTAGCTGTGTGTCCTCTGAATAATATAGATAAGGTAATGACCAATGTGTGTGTGTGTGTGTGTAGCAACACTGCAGCATACTACATAAATATTGTAGTGGGTTCTTAACCATCCTCTAGAGTCTCCTTTTGGCAAATAGAAGTGAATAATGCATTACAGAGATGCAGGAAAGATAGTGCTTATGACAGTTTTGAAGCATAATTTGAGTTGTTTGCCTCTGAAACTGTTCAGTGGGGGAAATGCTGCAACATATTGCGGACCTTTTTTGGGCCATTCCATTTTTTTATTTTTATTTTTTCTCTTTTGATACATATTTAATAATCCTGGTTATTTCTCTATCCCCAAAGTAAAAAAACAAAAAACAAAACACACACACACCCATACATGCATAACATGTACACACATACCTGTGAATCTCTATCAAGCCCTAATGTTTGCAGCTAAAAATCCACATGGATAGACACTACTAATACCTCTGTTCAACTCAGTTTCCTTAAAATTATGTTATGTTTTTATACAACTAATTTGCAACCGCAAATACATTTGGTAGGGAATGTGATTATGACCAGATGACATTTTCTATTATCTTAATGAGGATATGTTGTTAATTTATGTTTTTGACAAGCTGCAAACAAGCTGTGTCTTGAAGCACAGTATCCATTTGTAGTGACTACAGCATCATTACACTTTTTATGGTTGTGTTTAGGCTCTCACTGTACTTGGCTAAGGTCAGGGAAGGATTGTGGCCTGATTTAATACACAGTAAAATTACTTAGATTGAGTAATGAATATAATTTGTGATCCTTCCTTTCACCTTTGATTTAACGCTTAGGCTGCAACGCTTTTCCTCCGACTGTGTTTTGTTCGCGCCAACGGGCGTTGGTAACGAAGATTCCTGCCCATGCGGTCCTTTATCGCGCGGCTTTTTGCTCTCGTTATTGTTTGTCTGTTTTAGTATCCAGGCCAGCCATTACTTTTTTCACTTGGGATTTCTATACTAGGATCATTCTCAACGATGATGGATTTGATGAGCATTTCAGAATGTAATCTGAGCCAGTTAATTGTAATTATATTTGTCAATGGCGGGCAGGTTTTAACTTTTGGGATCATTGACAGACATGTGGTGATTGCATCATGCGCGGTAAAACGCTCAGAACCTGGCGCTCAGGATCCTATGGCTGTGTAGATAAAGGTCTTTAAATGCAGCCACCAGCAATGAAATGTGTTGAAGCAGTCTTATTTTTCTCTCTTTGTCATAGTTATGCCACAGAGCAATATGTGACAAAATGTGAAAAGCAAAGGCAAAAAAAAAAAATCCCAGATGAGATGAAACAATACTGACTTTGCACTCTCTGAGCCTCTTCCACAGCAAACTGCTGACCCGGGACATGTGTGGGTCTATCACCATGTGAAAGGGTCAATGTGGGTGAAGGATTTTACAGTCAAAGTCCTGATATGAAACTACTGAAGGGTGAGATCTATCTTAATACAATATGCAGATGCCATGTACATATTTAGAGAGTTATTTGTCGCTGTAATCATTTCTTCTGTCCAAATCAGGAAGGAAATGAATTTTTCACAGATTCAGACCGAAAACAGCCCTGTGTTACAGCACTTTGCCGGATGCCTCATTGCAGCAAAAATGGAGCAAGGTTCCACTTTTTTACCAGATGAGCCCCTGTTTTTTTAGCCAGAGCCCCCTGCATCAACAAACTGGCATCAGTCAAATGCATAGGGCTGTATTTTTAATGCTGGCATAAATGTTAGTCTGAGCAAGGCCTAATGCAACCACACAACCACATTATGTCTTTTAAATGGCATCAGATGATGCCCATAGAACTCACCCAGTATCAGTGTGTGTATGTGCACTGAAGTAATCAGGTTGCAGTTGGTTTCCTCCAGAAAGCTGGTTATGTAAATGAGGGACACAGTTTTAGTAAGAGAAACCACATTTCCCCAGGTAACCCCCTCCCACCCAAAGGTGTTGCCCCAGCTCGTATAAAGGAAGTCACATGGTATATGTCTGCTGCTGCTGTATGAGCCCGACAGCCGAACAGAAGCAGCATTTCACACTGTGCCACTATCCGCGTCATCCACACTAAAGGAAGGCTGTAGAGGGCTGACTGAGGTTGTATACAAGAGGACGTTACCCAGCCCTGCCCTCTCCTGCAGTCTTTCTACACCCACACACTGGCAGCAGAAAGGGTTGAGGATGGTGCTTACATTTTGTGATGATTATAAATATAGATTAAAGATTATAGATATAGATTTTTTCCTTTGTCAGAAAGATTCGGGGATAGTCAAAAAAAAAATCCTTACACTGTAAACCTACTCAAATTGAAACTGAACAAAATGTATCACTGCCTAAATATTTATGGTCTAGACAGTATCCTGATGAGTTAAAGATGTAGGATAGAGGGAACAAATTGCCCTACACACAACCACTGACCTTTGTTGTAGTAGCATATTCATTACTGTGCCCCTGCAACAAATCTACAAGCAACTACCAGATCATATCCCTCCACCACAGCTCAGCAGGGAAACATTGTCCAATGGAGACACAAACAGTAAATTTCATACTACTAGGACCACAACTCTGGAAAATGCCCACTTGATTAGAAAAACACAGATGCCTCATATTTGCTTCAGCTGAACCTAAAAATTCATTGTCCACTGAAGGAGAACTGGGGATTTTTTTCCCCGACACTGTGTTGACACTATAGTCACTTGACAGCCAGTATGGAGAGGAGGAATGATTATCTTAACCAATAACTGTTTCATTGTACATATGACATGTAAATATTGTATGAAAAATCTGAACCTGTATTAACATCAACATGGGACCTGTAAAATGGCAGAAAATACGTAAAAATGGGGATGAACGATGGTGAGATACAAGTTCCTTGTTTTATCCCATTGTCTTCCTGCAGCTTTCTACCATGCTGCTACTGTCTCTCTTCATAACCCCACAAACCATGATCCCAATCTAACAATGTGATCATCTCTCTACTAGTAGAAGCTCTGAATCACAGAGTCCAGATTGAGTGGACTGATATTTCATAGTCAGGGAGGCTATTGTGGTTATTTCAGCGTATTTGAGGTCAGGGCATTCAAGGAGCTGTCTGCACAGGGCGTGTAGAGTGAATGAATAAGAGAGAGTGACTGCAGCAGAGATAGAGTATGTGTATATGTGTGCGTGAGTGAGAGAGGCACGGAGATAGATAGATAGAAAGAGTACACACTTTCACACATGGACAGAGAGCAGGAGATAGGGCTCTTTGTGCTGATGTGTTCGGTGACCTTGCGCTCTCAGTGATGGGCCTCCATTTCCACTTACACAATAGAACAGCAAAATAGGATTCTTAGATACATCAGCGCACAGTGGAACCAGAGACTGGATCTCACTGATGCAGTGGGCCCAATACCAAGGGGTCGCGCCACGAGGGCGTGTATGTGTGTGTACACGGTGTGATAGTGGAAAAAGCAGAATTAGAGAAAAGGTGTGTGGGCGAGCTTCAGCACACAGCCTGGTAACACAGCACATGAAGATTTAGAGCCAAGCTATCATGCTCAAGTCAAACAAATTAAGCAAGCAACACTAACAGACAGTTTCAGGGAGCTGCTAGTAACAGTAAACAGTACTTTTTATATAGCCAGTTTTGAAATAAATTAAGTCAGAAAAGATTGTTTTCAAGCTTTTACCAAACAGAATTTTGTTCAGGCCGTGGTGGCACTATGTAGAACTTTAATTGACCCCTAGTACTGTGACAATTTACAAGAACACGAGTATGCAATATCAGGTATAGTGTCATGGCACAACTCCACACTGGCTTTCAGGCTTAGGACAATCAGAGCCTGGTGTAATAAGAGAGCCTGGCATAGCATCAAGATTAGAATGAGAGATATCAAGAGACATCCAGGTGGATCGTGGGGCAGAAGCGGTCACTGAGTGGTTTCATGGGTCTGAAAATCATGTGAATCATATGTTTTGGCTTTCACGGTCACCAGATCTCAACGCAGTTGAACACCTGTGGAAGACTTTGGTCCAGTGTTCGACAGTGCTCTCCACCACCATCACAGAGACACCAAGTGAGGGAATATAATTTGGAAGAATGACGTTCCAGGGTTCATAGAACCAATGCCAAGGTACACTGACTTTGTTCTGGTGGCACATGGTGGGCCAGCACCTTACTAAGAAACTTTATGTTGGTTTTTGAATTATCCCAGAGTGGATGATAGATTAGACTCTTATCTCTTTGGTCTTTGGTCTTGCGTGGTCTGCACCATGGCATGGTGCAGAGTATACAGATGAAAAATAAATGAAACCTTAAAATATGGTATGGTATCCCCACCTTCCAAGCAGACTGCCTGGCCATCTGTGAAATAAACATTTGAAAACATTATCTCCAAATTCATCACAAGGATCTAATGATCAGAAATCGTCTATTTGTTTTACAAACACTGCAGCCACCACTAAAAGTGGGTGGATATTACAAGGTAAATACCAGTTTTATGGCCATAGAATAAACCAGAGTCTTTCTCCAAGGCTGTAAAAATTCAAGACTGATCTAAGTGTATGTATATCTACAAGAATTAACCACATAGCCAATCATGTTTTGACGTACAGTTAGTATTCTTTTACTTGACTCCACCTATCTAGCATCTTGGTGGAGTTACTGCATTGACTTTTCGTTGCTAGACAGCTAACAGATATGGCTCAAGTAAGACAATCTGGGGATGTTATTTTGGATTTATTAGTCACACCATTTTCTTGAAAACCATTTGAAGAGAAGCTCAGTATTATACAGAATGGCAGACTAACGCCACAACTACTGACTCTGACCCAAGCAGGGCTGTGGTATGTGAGACATTTTCATACAACCAGGTACAAATGGCATCCACAACTTATCAGATATGAATAAAATACAAAATTGTATCGCTGGTGCTGTTTGCACCATTTTTTACTGTTATGTTAGAATAATCTGTTGATATCAGTAATTCTGCACACCTGTCCCTTGTGTTCCGCTACATCTTTTTGGATAGTTGTTCTGTCAAATAGCGCTTCCAAAAATTTGAGCATGTTAATGGGAGGCAGGCAAGCCGAAGATGTCGTATCCATGATCTTTCTATTCTAAGAGACTACCACTGTCTAGAGAATGTTGTCACTCTGAGTGTGACCATTCCAGTGTGTGAGTTTATTTTATTTAACTAGCCTTTATTTGGGTTGGTTTTTTGAAATTACTGCATTACTGTTTTTGCCATTGGGGCTGTGATGTTGGCTTAGTTGGCTGTGTTTTTGGTGTCCTCGGAATGTGATTGGGTTTTTTGTTCCTGAAAATAATGTTTGGTTATGAATTATATATATTACATAGTTTATATATGCTGCAAAAAACCTTCAATAATAATATAGCCACCCAAATTATAAGCTAAGCATCCATTCAATTTAATGTGTAATAGAATGCACTCATCTAAATTTTGGTGATGTACATTACATGTCAGGATATCAGAATGTTTTTAGTTGATCATGGCCTTTTCTGATACTTCCAGTCTTGGACTAGAGTACAGCTAGAAAAACTTGAAACTTCAGAGCATCTGTTTTGTAAGAAAATGACAACCAAGTATGAAAAATAGACTTATCTTGAATAAAACACTACACACAAACATGAATTCCTTCTCTTTTCACTGCTGTTCAATTTATGTCAAACACAAGCAGCACATCCCCATCCAACCCCCTCTCCTTTCAACCTTCTGCGCTCCCTCTTCCTCCCATCATCTGTCCATTTAGCCATGATTTGATAAGACAGGTATGGCTACTCCCACGCCAGATACATCTTGATACATCGCTGGCTCGGTGGATTGTAAACCCCAAGGTCTTTGCGCAGATCAGTCTCCTAGACAGGTTCCCAGGAGGAACAAAAAACCTAACAGCTGAGACACTACTCTCTAACCCTCAGCAGCAGTAGAGAGAGAGAGAGAGAGAGAGAGAGAGAGAGAGAGAGAGAGGGAGACAGGGGTAGGGAGAGAGTGATGAGGAAGGAGAGGAGGGAGGTGATAAATCGGGGCGTTAGGGATTAAGTCTTTTCTTCTAGGATAAGGACCTGTCTCTGAGAGAAAAACAGAGAGAGGCTCTCTTGGAGGAGGAGAGGGTTTGATCCCTCATTCTTTCCCTCCTCCTCCTCTCTCCTCTTCCCTCCCTCTGTCTTCTTCTTTCCTCTTTTGTGTTTCTTTCCCGCTCACTGTAATCCAACGTGATACAATTACAGATGCAGATGGTCTATCAATGCCACCGCCCATCAGAGCCCTATTGAGGGGCCTGTGGGGGCCTGATACCCTGCCTGTGTGTGTGAATGTCCATGTGTGTATCTAAGTGCGTGTCTGTACCTTCTGTTGCTCTCCCTTTGCTCATCTGGGACCAACCAAGACGGCCAGCCCATCAAACAGTTGTGGCTTTGATGTCAGTCACAGGACGGATATATGTGATATACTATATATGGTACAGGGCTACATGACACCACAGCTCACTGTTGCAGGATTCTTTGACACAGTGGATTTCTTGGGAGGCAGAAAAGAGGAAACCAGGCTGACATGTTGATGGATGGATGCAAAGTAGTCTGTTTGTGAGGAAGGGCCTCCTGTGCCATCTCACCATGGTAATGGCATCCCAGAGGAAATGCCTATTTGACTATATGTCTTATCCCATACATCCACTCCAAGTCTCAGATCTCATCTCTACATACCTGAATAGGTGCAGCTTCCTAATTGATCCTGAAGGTAGAAAACACATATCTCTTTGTTATGGTAATCAAGCCCTGAGCACAAAATATACAGCATGTTAGATGTGATATTAGCAATATATAGAATACAGCCTATTCAAAGGGACACTGTAATAATCCTGAATATGGTAATGAATATGTTAATATTCTTGAATAAGAACGTGCTAGGGTGACTGTCACAGTAATGTATGGGGATCATGCCAATTTCTGTTTTCCTTTGGTATTTGTTGGATATTTTTGGTATTTTTATGGTTAAATTCATTCATTATTATGTATATACAGTATTCTAAAAATGTATATTTTAAAATGTACAGCAATGAAGTATTACACTTCCATAAAGTTGGCCATGTGCAAGATGCAGTTTTTAAAGATATTTTAAGCTGTTAATACAGCGCTTGTGAGAAGCACATTGGCCACATGTTGCAGCATAACAACTGATAGACAAAGTAAAGATCACCTGTAGCCTCAAAGGTGACCACATTATTGAATTAACACCTCTGTGACACAGTCTCAACAAATACTGAATTTTGGGGGCACTGCAAAGCTGGTATTTGTAGCAGGGCTGCTACTTAGAGCATGGAGCATACCCTGGACTCCTGAGCAATAAGTCAGCTGATCTTACAAACCTTGCATTTAATGCAGGTATTGACATGTTCTATTCTAAGTAGACTAGGTACTGTACATGCAGATGGTTGCATGTGTTTCTGAGCATTGTGTTTCTCTCATTGTTAGCTGAGTAAATTTGACTGTCCCTGAATGTAGTTGGGGTGCATTTACATCAGACATAATCCACTCAAAGGTGTGTTCAGGTTCATTCAACCAACCAAGGAGCACAGTAGAGCAGGTCATCCAATCATTTTATTAGCTGATGGTTGATTCCTGGCTTCTTTTGTTCACGTGTTCCTGGGCAAGACACTGAACCTAACATTGCACCTGATGGTCAGGCCAGCATCTTGTGTGATAGTTCACTGTTATGTGTGACTCTGTATGTGAATGGGTAAATGAAAAGCAATCCGTAAAATACTAGATAAATACTGGATAAAAGAGATATATGCATGTGGTCCACCAGGGAACATGATAAAATGTATATGGTGCACTTTATATTACACAGTTTCCTCATGATATGCTGATACTAGAAGAAAATAATCACACAAGGAGTGCAAAGAAAATGAATATAAAACATAACTGAGCCTCAATGGAAACTGAAAAAACAGGTAAATTATCGTTGTTATTATTATTATTATCATTATTATTAATATTATTGTCTGTCACATGATTTGGCACACTTGGAGTACAAGGCGTACATGAGATTCATCAAATGTTACCTATCACACACACATGAGTGAGGGATAATGAGAGGAAAGTGAGTGAGAACGAAAGAGTGAAAAGAAAAAAAATTGTACTTCGCAGCTTTGATCAACGCTGAACTTTCCGCGCGCGTTGGCGCGGGCGCATCTCACTGTGCAATTTAAGTCATATGTTGCTCTTATGCATGTGTATGTGTGTGTGTGTGTGTGAGTGAGAGGTAACACACACGTGTAGGCATGTCTGCCCTGTTGTCGACTGCTGGCATATCCCAGAATCCTATTAGGAGCAAGTCACACTTTGGTGGCACATTCATCATGGGCCCTGCACATTCAGATTGCTGTTATGAATATAATTAGAGAGGAGCACAGAGGAGATGCTCAGGGCACTCACACACACAACCGTCGTCATATGTGAACGCGCAAACACATATGTCAGCAAACACAGAAATGTGTATATGCAGTATATTGTCGCGCATACAAAACATGAACACTCCGCTCACATATGCAGACGACATACTCGACCTAGTACAATGCTACTATCAACACTACACAATTTCCTTTGACGCGCATCCGCTCTACTTGGCCGCGGGCAGTAGCCACACTCTTCCTTCGTGATGCTCAGACGCCTGCCGTTTCACTGGTGTAGTGTGCCTTGCCTCCGCTGAAGTAGGCTGGCCAATTCCTGGGGAACCTGCGGCCTCAACCCTCTTAAGATGGGCGGGTTTATACTGAATGGTCGCTGACATTATGTTAAGCCAGTAGTTTCTCAACCCAGGAATAGGACCTCCACCATGGAATTGCAAGATCGTCTAAGATGCAAATGAGGAGGATTATTAGGATGTAAGCAGAAAACACATGTATACTGATTCATTTATTTTATCTTTGATGTTTGCTTTCCCTTATAGGGTGTAGTAGTTCAGTTAGTTTCTATGAGCATTAGAGCCACTGTTAATAACTTCAATGTGTTTGAAATTAAGCCACTTTTTTTACAGTCTTTACTCTCTAAATACAAAATTTCTCTCTTCTTCTTAAGTTTGTATCTTGTAATAATGTGAAAATATCTTGCTATAACATGAAAAATATCTTGTTATAACTGAGATGCACCATTCTACATTTTCAATCAATTACAAGTACAAATTAGCCATTATCTGTGTACTTGCCAATACCCGGTGCCAATGTGGGTATTAATGCCATTACATGATATATTTTAGCGAAAGCGCGTTTTATTTTCCTCAGATATTTGTTTCTTTTATACGACATACGAGGCCCAGGCTGCTGTTATTCCCTAACCCTCTTTGAACTTCGTCGTGTTAGTTTTTAGATGTTTTAATCAGATTGCTTGTGTTGAAAGTATAAACGTGTCCTCCTCTTGTCCAACTTTGCGGAAGTATAATTTGCAGTCCGCTTTACTTTTGTCACCATCATCCACTTACAATACCTCCACGCTGGCAACTGCCGCCCAACTTCAATCGTTTTCTTTCAGCCATGCAATTAACCTGTCTTCGCCTGTAATAAGTGCTATTTATAAGTACTTCAAAGCCTGCAGAAGGTCACGGGTGATGCGAATACGTGCTAAACCAGAGAGTTTCAGCAATGTTAAAACTAAGCAGTTCTACAGTGAAAGTTATCTTTAAAATGCTCTAACAGCCAAATATTTGAACACATCCACGAGTACAGCTCACTTATTAGATGTCAGTATGTTATTTGTAAAATATGTATGTTCTCCCAATACAAAATTAATGGGTAACACTCTATCCTCCTCTGACCCTAAACCTAGCCCTCTAAAGGACTTTACTCTTCACTAAATCATTTTATCCTGCCTGACCCTGCTGTGTTTGACGAAATGTGTGCTACTCCTTTTAATTATATTAGTGAGTGACAATTCCATTGAATATAGATATTACACATGTAAACCCAATAACGTCTTGCCAGTAAAACACCTGCTCATTACAGCATTGGTTGAACAACATCCACACCTGCGACTGCTGCAGGCTGGCGGGGTGGTTATCAATGCTAAATACTGTGTGGTTCAAACATAGAACACCATTTGATATGCTTGTTGTTTGTCTGTTGGGGATATTGTCAGACGGCTTCATCAGCCATGTGGGGCTGGAGACGAGGATCTTGGGTGGGTGGGAGTGGAGGACTCTCATTTGTGGGCCTGGTGGCGTCTCAGGTGCAAACTCTCTCTCTCCTTTGTTCGTTGCTCTCTCTCTCCTCCTCTTCCTTCTCTGCCTCTCTCCTCTCACTGGGCCAGGCCGGCATGCCTCTGGTGAGGCTCTAGATGCTCTGTAATACCAATGGTGGTGCTCTTGGGGGAGTAGTGGTGGTTGGGGTGTGCAGCGCGCGCGCGGGGACCCGGAATTATCGGTCGGTGGAGTCTCATCCATGCTCACTGTGTGTACCTGCTGCCAAGTTGTTCCTTGATGATTAGGTAATTTAGATACCCTCTCAGTTTTTTGGAACAAATCACTCTGAACCTTTATCGATCTGGATTACAAACTTTTGTGTCACTCGAGGTATTCCTGTTTATCTAAATCTGCTTGATAACATGTGATACGGTGTTTGCGCGGCGCGTTTCATTTTGGTGGGCCGGGTGGTGGCTGTTTACTGCTGTTCTTTGTGCAGCATCTTACATGTTTGGGATTAAGTCGTTGGAGTGATTCTCGGTAACCATGTCATGGTTTGGTTCAGGATTCAGGCTGAGAGAAAGGTCTGGTTAATAAACACATGATGGGGACGCGGTAATTTAAAAAAAAATGAAATCTAGCAAATGCAATTTGCTAAAATCGGCGAAGGAGTCCAACAACAGCCTTGGACTGAGAAGTGATTTTAGTGTTGAAATCTATATGATCGATAAAAACCTGAAGAAAATATGTGCGATTTTGTCGTTTGGATGAACAGACCCACATTACACTAGAATTATGTTGTATGTGTGGGCTGCAACTACTGATGATTTTAATTGTCCTCTCTCCTCTCTCTGCCTTGGCATGCCCTTGCTTGCCTGGCTCTCTCCCTCTCTCAGCAGCCGCCTTGAGGCATGCCTTGCGCGGCTCTTGTGCCTCTGCTGCTCTCTCTCTCTCTCTCTCATGGTGTGTGTGCCTTGCCTTTGCCTCAGCGCGGCGCCCGCGCGCGCGCTATGCCCCGCGCGCGCCTTGTGCCTCTCATGCTGCCTTGCCTCCTCTCTCTGCCTCTCTTGCCTTGTCCCTTGTGCGCGCTTGTGCCTTGCTGTGCCTGCTTGTGCCTTGCCTTGCCCCTTGTGCTGCCTGGCCAGGCTCTGCCTGCGGTGGGTGTGTGTGTGTGTGTGTGCTCTCTCTGCCCGCGCGCTGCTGCTGACGCACATGCCGCGCGCGTGCGCGCGCGCGCGCGCCGCGCGCGCGCGCGCCTGCTGCTGCTGATATATATATATATATATATATATATATATATATATATATATATATATATATATATATATATATATATATATATATATATATATATATATATATATATATGTGCATGCCTTGTGCCCTTGGTTGTGCTCTGCCTGCTCTCTCTCTCTGTCTCTTTCCTGCTCTGCTCTCTCTCTCTCTCTCTTTCTTTCTCTCCTCTCTTTCTTTTTGACAATGTATGCTCTCTCTCTTTTCTGCTCTCTGTGTGTGTGTGTGTGTGTGTGTGTGTGTGTGTGTGTGTGTGTGTGTGTGTGTGTGTGTATATATATATATATATATATGTATATATATATATATCTCTATATATATCTCTCTCTGCCTGCCTGTATATATATATGTGGCACTGTCGCGCGCACGCGCCCGCGCGCGCGCGCGCGCGCCCCTCTCTTTCTCTCTCTCTCTCTCTCTCTCTCTCTCATGTGCCTGTGTAATAA